>JASCZW010006463.1:0-77279 GCA_034211315.2 Aedes japonicus | reverse complement strand
GTGCGCGAGCAAACCCACTGTGCACACTACCACTATCCTGGTTGTCGTTGAGGCGTACCTACCGTTCAAGTTGTTGGTCAGAGAAAGTGTCAGTGATGAGAAGGACAACAAAGGACAACAAAGGAAAAAAGGTTGAAAGTTGGAGCATTGTCGGCGATAATTTATTATTAAAACTTAAAGTAATTTAACTAACGGTGATTGTGAATTATATTGAATTGTTATTATTTGTAAGTAGCTCATTCACATAAACATATAATTTAAATAAACTTACGAGCACTTATACCACAGAAAACATTGAATTGCTTACGGATAGAGGGACAGTACGTAAACAAACAGGTTAAGATAAGGACTAATAATGTAAGTAAAATTAATATAAAGTTTCCATTAGTTGTTAAAAATAATAAATATTCGCAGCTTAAAGCATACTCTAAAAAAAACGAGTTTGCTACACAGACGTCCCGAAATTTACCTGCTGTCTCGTCCACCGCAACAAACTTTAAGATTATTAACCTCGAAAAGTGAGCGCTCCGAAGTTTCTAATGTCGGACTCGAGCAGAGTGATAAACAGACGGTGCAGCATTATTCGACAACTTACGGAAGAAGAAATTTCGGTGGCTGCTTGTTGCCCTCATTGTGATCGCCCTGATGTAGCTGATAGATGGATGGTTCAGTGCGATCTGTGTGAGAGATGGATCCACTTCTCGTGTGCAAAGGTAGACGAGAGTGTTAAGGATCGGAGTTTTGTGTGCGATACATGTGCACTCAAACCAGGTATGGAATCCACCAGATCGACGACATCCAATGCCAGTTCATCGAGAAGACGGCTTGAGCTTCTACGGCTGGACGAGGAAAAGAATCTTCAGGAGAAGCTATTAGAAGAACAAGCGGAAGAAAAAGCTGCTCTACAGGAGAAAACACTGAAAAGAAGCGAAAAAAGAGGATCATTCAGGAGAAGTTGGAGATAGCGAAGCGTTACAGCGAGAAGAAGTACGAAATTCTTTAGGAAGAGTAACGCTCGAACAATGGTAGGAGCCGAAAAAGTCATTTCAGCATTCGAAGTAAACTGAGCGACGTGCAAAAGTGGGTCGAACATCATAATTTGGATCGGGAAACTGGACCAGGGATGAAGCAAATCCCCGTCGGTGCCACACAAATTAATGAAACTGATCCCAAAGTGACGTTACCTGGAAGCTCGTGTGGCAGTGTATTTCCGACGGTTTCTACTCATCCAGATGTTCCAAACAAGCTTGCAGCAGCTTCAGACGCATTTGACCTCGACGGAATTGCATCGTGGGGAATAGTCGTGCCTCGTCCAAACCAAATTCCTCGTTTCACCAACTTAACCGCAACAGCCGACATTTCTCCCACTACATCAATACAAGCTGACCGACCGGTATACAATCTGGATAATTCTTCTACTGACGTCGGCGAAAAGTCCAGAGAGGATTTAGAACGAGAGCTTCAAGAATTACAGATGCAAATAGCCAACCTGAAACATTCATCGTCTAGTCGGCCACACACATGTTTAGCCCCCGTCAACACCAACTTGTCAATTGTGACTACTAGCCTAAGTAATACGATAGGTACAGGTACGTTAAGCATGCATGCACCGGTACAAGTTGCACAAGAAATAGCTAGACAAGCGCACAATTCACGTAGTTATCTAGTAGGGAATCAGGTTAGTGCTAGTATCGCTACACACTGCACCACACAGAATACTGTATCGAATTTCGTGCCTCGCTCGAACACGGTAATTTCGAACCCACACTATTTCTCGGCCAATCGGCCAGTGGTTTCCCACTACTCTGGTGTTTATCCAATCACTTCCGTTGGAAATTCTGCACCACAGTGTGAAGTAAGTTCCCCGAACATTCGTCAACCTTCTATTCCTATCGGTTTTCCTTCCTACTCGTTCGTCGAAAATGAAAGAAGCGTTCCGCATTCAATCCAGCAGCAAGCGTTGCGGCAAACTAGTGCTCCATTCGTCGTGAATGTTTCAAGTGTTCCAAATCCTATTGTCACACCAATAGTTTCAAATAGTGTGTGGAACAATCCATCAATCTCGGTGTTTGAACCTAATTCCCGACAAATAGCCGCAAGACACGTCGTGCCCAAGGAGTTACCAGAATTCGCCGGTGATCCAACAGACTGGCCATTGTTCATCAGCAGCTACAAGAACTCAACACGTATGTGTGGATATACTGACGACGAAAACCTCATGAGGCTTCAACGCTGTTTAAAAGGAAATGCGAAAGAGGCAGTTCGGGGACATCTGTTTCACCCGTCATCGGTATCACAGATTATAGCTACATTGGAAACACTCTACGGACGTCCGGAATTGCTAGTGAAATGTTTGATGAACAAGGTGTATTCTACTCCAGCGCCGAGAGCGGATAAGTTAGAGAGCCTTATCAGCTTCGGTTTAGTCGTGCAGAATCTGTGCAGTCAGCTGCAGTCTATGGGAATGGAAGCACATATGTCCAATCCCTCACTGCTTCAGGAACTGGTAGACAAGCTGCCGGCTAATATCAAGTTGGACTGGGCCATGTCTCAACGCCACCTTCCTGTAGTGGATTTACGTGATTTCGGAAATTATATGTCTACGATTGTTTCTGCAGCCAGCACCGTCACATTCTACGCAGAGCCGTTACGAAAACCGGAGAAGACTAAGGGAAAGGAGAAGGGTTTCGTGAATGCTCATTCATCGGAACAAATTCGGAAAGCCGATCGTGACGTCAGAAAGGATGAAGTGAACGCTAGTCCAACCTATCAATCGAAACCGTGCCTTATGTGTAGGAAGGACGGACATAAAGTTAGGGACTGCTATAGTTTCAAAAACTTGTCACTGGAAAATCGGTGGAAGAGTGCCTATCAACTGAACCTTTGTCGTCGTTGCCTGACTCCTCATGGTAAGTGGCCATGCAAAGCAACTGTGTGTGGCATAAATAGCTGTGAAATGCGTCACCATAAACTACTGCACCCTGGAAATCCCCTGCCATCGACCACTGAAGCATCATCATCAACAAGAAGCCAGCCCAGACCAGCACCGTCTGCAACTGTAAACGTTCATCGTCAGCATCCATGTCCGGTGCTTTTTCGGATACTTCCCGTGACTCTTCATGGGAAAACAGCGTCTGTCAACACGTTTGCGTTTCTAGATGACGGTTCGTCATATACTTTGGTGGAAAAGGAGTTAGCTGCTGAACTGGGCGTTGAAGGTGAAGCCGAGCCTCTGTGTTTGCAGTGGACCAGCAGTATCAAGCGAACTGAAAATGATTCGCAGAGCATTCAGCTGGATATATCTGCAGCTGGTAGCGACCGTAAGCACAAACTGGATTTTGTGCGAACAGTTGAAAGTTTAGATCTCCCTCCGCAGTCTTTGCCCTATGACGAATTGGCGTGCAAGTTCGATTACCTTAAAGGTCTTCCTGTGAACAGTTATTCAACCGCTGCACCTCGTATCCTGATCGGCGTCGACAACGCTAAGTTGCTGCTAACATTGAAGAAGCAAGAAGGAAAGTATTACGAGCCAGTTGCAGCAAAAACAAGACTAGGTTGGACCGTTTATGGTAAAGCAGAAGGTTTCTGTAACTCCTCTCAGCATCGTCTCCTTCACATTTGTGCTCGTTCGTCCGATCAACAGCTACACGATGCAGTGAAAGACTTCTTCTCCATCGAAAATGTTGGTGTAGCCCTAGTTCCACAAATTGAAGGTGACGAAGATCGTCGATCTCGTGAGATTTTGCAAAAAACAACAGTCCGCACGGCATCCGGACGATTCCAGACCGGCTTATTGTGGAAGTTTGACTGCATCGAGTTTCCTGATAATCGATTCATGGCTGAGAAACGGCTGACATGTCTGGAGCGGAGCCTATTAAAGAAACCAGATTTATACGCAAATGTCAGACAGCAGATCCTCGATTATCAAGTGAAAGGTTACGCTCACAAGTTAACCAAGGAAGAATCACGCACCAGTGACCCCAAAAAAGTCTGGTATTTGCCATTAGGAGTGGTGCAGAATCCTAAAAAACCGGGCAAAGTGCGAGTTGTGTGGGATGCTGCGTCAAAAACCGGTGGAGTATCGCTGAACTCCATGCTGCTAAAAGGCCCAGACCTTCTCACACCTTTACCATCCGTTTTGTTCATATTTCGTCAACGAAAAATTGCCATCACGGGTGATATAAAAGAAATGTTCCACCAGCTCATGATACAACCAGAAGACCGGCAAGCGCAGCGCTTCCTATGGCGGGATAATCCAGGGGATCCAGTGCAGGAATACGTGATGGATGTTGCAACCTTTGGATCAACATGTTCGCCATGCTCTGCACAATATGTGAAGAATAGGAACGCGGAAGATTGGAAAGAGACATATCCGGATGCAGCAGCGGCTATAGTGAAAAATACTTACGTGGATGACTACGCGAACAGTTCAGATACAGTAGAAGAAGCAGTTCGCATAGCACTCGAGGTGAAGGAGATTCATGCGAGTGCGGGATTCGAAATTAGAAATTGGCTCTCGAATTCCAAACAAGTTCTTCGACGGATCAGGGAACAAAGTTCTAAAGCCTCGAAATGTTTCACAGCGGAAAAGTCGACCGATTCAGAACGAGTCCTGGGGATGACCTGGCTGCCGGAGAGTGACGAATTTACCTTTGCCTTCAAGTTTCGAGACGATGTGGTCCAGCTACTTATGGAAAGAACCATTCCAACGAAACGACAAGTATTGAGTGTCGTGATGAGTATCTTTGACCCCCTTGGGCTAGGGGCAGCGTTTGTCGTAGTCGGCAAGTGCTTGATCCAGGATATTTGGAGAGCTGGTGTAGATTGGGACGATCAAATACCTGAAGAACTAACCGATCGTTGGCGCCGATGGGTGGAGGTGCTCCGTAACCTTCATCAGGTGAGCATTCCTCGCTGCTATTTTCCTGGATATGATCCTCGCAGTTTTGACAACTTAGAACTTCATATCTTTGTTGACGCTAGTGAGGCTGCATACGCATGCGCAGCATACTTTCGGATTATCGACCGTGGCCAAATACGCTGTGCACTAGTCTCCGCCAAAACAAAGGTGGCTCCACTAAAACCAATGTCAATTCCTCGACTAGAGTTACAGGCCGCCGTTATCGGTGTCCGACTAATGAAATTTGTCCAAACGAACCATTCATTGCCAATCAGCCGTCGTATTATCTGGGGCGACTCCAAAACTGTGCAGTCCTGGATTCGGTCAGACCAGCGAAAATACCGGCAGTTTGTGGCCTACAGGATCAGTGAAATTTTGAGTGAAACATGCCTGGATGAATGGAGATGGGTTCCTACGCGTTTAAACGTAGCGGATGAAGCTACAAAATGGGGTAAAGGACCTAACTTCCAAGCTGACAGTAGGTGGTTTGTTGGACCGCAATTCCTTTATGAAGACGAATCTAAGTGGCCAATCCAAGAGTTCTCGCCACCGGATACTTTGGATGAAATGCGATCCGTTCACGCTCATCATCGTACAGAGCCAGAACCTCTGATTAATTACTCTCGGTTTTCCAAATATCCACGGTTACTTCGAACGGTAGCCTATGTTCTTCGATTTATCGCTCGATGTTCCGCAGAAAGTGGCTCAGAGCCTCCTGATATGGTAGTGCTCTCGCAGAAGGAACTACTGAATGCGGAAGTTATGCTTTGGAGGTTAGTGCAGGCTGAAGTATATCATGAAGAGGTGTTGACCATTCGAAAAAACCGACATTTGCCACTGGATCAAGCTAAGCGGTTGGCAAAAGACAGCCCCCTACGGAAGCTAACGGTGTTTCTCGATGATAATGGGGTTCTTCGGATTGATGGACGAATTAGATCTGCTAAGTTTGTTCCCTATGGAGCAAAGTTTCCTGTAGTTCTTCCGAGAAAGCACCGTTTTACCGAGTTGCTTGTTGAATATTTTCACCAGCGATACGCACACGGATATGGAGAAACAGTTACAAACGAACTTCGACAGGCTTACCATATTTCCAATATAAGGACCGTTGTTCGGATGGTAGCAAAACGGTGTTCATGGTGCGTCGTCTATCGTGCTCTTCCCAAAGCTCCTCGAATGGCACCCCTTCCAGCCGCTAGAGTGACACCGTACGTTCGACCATTCACCTTTATGGGCATCGATTATTGCGGGCCTTTCCTAATACGCATTGGACGAAGTAACGTAAAACGATGGGTAGTACTCATCACATGCCTAACTATACGAGCCGTGCATCTAGAGGTAGCTAGCAGCTTATCCAGCGAGTCATGCAAAATGGCGATCAGGCGGTTTATAGCCAGAAGAGGTGCCCCGCAAGAGATCTATAGTGATCAGGGTACGAATTTTGTTGGAGCAAGCAGGGAGCTGCGATCAGAAATATCGGCGACGAATCGTATTTTGGCTGGAACGTTCACCAACCGTGACACTCAGTGGCGTTTCAACCCTCCTGCTGCGCCACATATGGGTGGCGTGTGGGAACGACTGGTGCGGACGGTGAAGTTGTCTTTGGAAACATTGTCGGTTAGCAGAACGCCAAATGAAGAAACTTTCCAGACGCTCTTGACCGAAGTCGAAGGAATCATTAATTCCAGGCCGTTGACATTTGTTCCTTTGGGAACGGAAGACGATGAAGCGCTTACGCCCAACCACTTCTTGATGCTGAGCTCAAGTGGTGTACTTCAGCCGCAGCAATTACCGAAGGAAGGTAGTGGGCGAACGCTCAGAGCTAACTGGGATCAGATACAGAGTTTACTCGATGAATTTTGGACAAAGTGGATCAAGGAATATCTGCCTACAATTTGCCGACGTACTAAGTGGTTCGACGACACCAAGCCAGTGAAAGTTGGAGATTTGGTAGTCATAGTAGATGAAGGTGCGCGAAACAGCTGGACACGTGGAAAGGTGGTGAAGGCGATTCCTGGAAAGGATGGCAGGACTAGAAGAGTAGAAGTACAGACAGTAAATGGGATATTCCTAAGACCGGTCACCAGGATAGCTGTACTTGACGTGGCTATGGGAGGTATAGCTGAGGATGATCAGCAGCAATACGGATCGGGGAATGTGCGCGAGCAAACCCACTGTGCACACTACCACTATCCTGGTTGTCGTTGAGGCGTACCTACCGTTCAAGTCGTTGGTCAGAGAAAGTGTCAGTGATGAGAAGGACAACAAAGGACAACAAAGGAAAAAAGGTTGAAAGTTGGAGCATTGTCGGCGATCATTTATTATTAAAACTTAAAGTAAATTAACTAACGGTGATTGTGAATTATATTGAATTGTTATTATTTGTAAGTAGCTCATTCACATAAACATATAATTTAAATAAACTTACGAGCACTTATACCACAGAAAACATTGAATTGCTTACGGATAGAGGGACAGTACGTAAACAAACAGGTTAAGATAAGGACTAATAATGTAAGTAAAATTAATATAAAGTTTCCATTAGTTGTTAAAAATAATAAATATTCGCAGCTTAAAGCATACTCTAAAAAAAACGAGTTTGCTACACAGACGTCCCGAAATTTACCTGCTGTCTCGTCCACCGCAACACATATCATCGGGTGCAATAATCTGTGCGATTTGGTCTGCATCTTCCCCTTCTTGCTCGGTCATTACAGGAACAACGAACTTTTCTTCCCTTTGGCTATGGCATTCCTTAGCATATGGGAAGCAACCTTCGTTAAATTTAATGTCACGAGCAATCACAATCTTGCGCGCTTGCTGGTTCCACAGCCTATATTCGTTGAGAGCATATCCTACCATTACCATTTCTTCACTTTTGGCATCATGTTTCTTTCGATATCGGTTGGGTATCCAGACGTAAGCTTGACAACCAAAAGCTCGCAGTTTGTCCAGGCTTGGTTTGTTTCCTGTCCATCTCTCGGCTGGGGTAAGGTCCTTCGGCAGGGTAGACATGGAGCTTCGGTTCTTGAGAAAAACGCAAGTCAGTGCAGCTTCTCCCCACATGGACTTCGGTAGCGTCGAGTCAATCAACATAGCAAGCAAAACAATGCATTAGGTCCTAAGTAACAATGAGAGATTCTCTTTGTCGACTTTCTCTTTGGTTAATAGCTTGTCGTTTAAACGATTTGGTGATGTTTTCAACGTATTGAATCCCTTATCACACTTTATACTACCGTACTGTATGTTGAAAATAATTGAACATGTTTCTACATAGCCGTAGGAGCCCAAAGAGAAAGTCGACAAAGAGAGCCTCTCATTGTTACTTAGGACCTATTGCATTGTTTTGCTTGATAGTCCGAACCTTTTCAACAAGAGTGCGGTTAAACCTCCATTTTGCTGGGGGAATAAGCGATTGTTCCGACGATAGAATCAATGTTGGTTTCCCGAACAATATTCCCGGCCTTGGTCAACCGTTAGCCTGGAAATACGTACGCCCGTCGCAGCAATTGCCATGACCTCGAATTCTTGAAACTTCAAGAAAACCTCCGACTTCTCTTTCAGCAGAAACACCAGCGCAAAATGAGAATGGTCATCGATGAAGGATACAAAGTAACGGTAGCCACCAGTGATGGAATTCTCACCAAAATATCAATTGATCGTGCGATACGTTTTCACTTGGGAACTTCCCGTTGAAATATCGCAAATTTTTCTACTCGAGTCTCTATATCTTTACACCACATTCGCTCTTGAAAAGCACACTGCGTATTTCATAGAAATGGAATCTAGACAGAAAGGTTTCGATTCTCTCCAAACCATCTGTCTTCCATCGGATCCAAATAGATTAATTTTCGTCTCGTCGGAAAGAACCACCTTGTTCCAAAACTCCAAAAGGTTGTCAATATGCTCCTTCGCAAAATCCAGTCGATTCTTAAAATTTGCTCTTCACAGAAGAGGCTTCTTCCGAGCAACCCTTCCCCTCAGATTGTGTCTATGAGCCACACGCCGGATGGGTTGAGCACTGACGGATCTCCCGATATTATCAGCGACCACGTTGGCCAACTTCGGAGTACTTGTCTTTGTTAGCTGAGACGGGAGGCTCGGAACAAGAATGAAACACTTGTGTACTGTACTCGACGGCAATAACAAATGAAAATGTTTCTATACAGTTACAGGGGAAGTGATTTAACTGTCAAACTGGGCAGTGTTGCCTGCGCTAGACTGCACTGAAACAAATCGATGACTTGAACCGGGGGGTTCACACTTCTCCTCAACACTGGTCGGTTTGACGCCAATCACCTCTCGTATCGTCTTCAACTTAACCGCCTGCAGCGGTTTGGTCAGTAGTTATGCTTCCATCAGCTAAGAGGGCAGTACTGCAACAGCACCACACCTTCACAAACTAGATCTTCCACAAAGCAATACTTTGTATCAATGTGCTTAGATTTCTTCTCGTTCTGGTCTGCTTTCGTAAGGGCGATGCAAGTTTGATTGCCTTTCCTGACGACTATCGGATAATCAAGCTGCTCTCCTACACTCTTCATCAACTTCCGGATCCATTGAAGCTCCTGCAAACACTCTGCTAAAGCGACATATTCGGCCTCGGTGCTTGATAGATCGACACATTTTTACTTTCGGCAGCCCCATCCGATGACTCCGCCACAAAACTTAAATAGATACCCCGAGCTTGACTTGCGGTCGGACTCATCTCCGGCCCAATCCGCATCCCCAAAACACTCGAACGGTTGATCAGTGCATCCCAGCAGAGCTCCAAGTTGATCATTGATTTGAGGTAGCGTAACACCCGCTTGGCTTTGTTCCAGTCGGCTGCGGCGCCCATGCACACGTTTTCTCAAGATAGAGGTTGCTATTGAAATGCCCGGTCTGGTACTTACGGCGACGTACAACAAAGCTCCAATTAGGCTCTGGTTCTGTTCCACGGATTCCAGATTTTTGCTCCTCTTCTCCTTTTGTTAGAGGAAGCCAGGGTTCATCGGCACTTTCGACGGCTTCGTTTCGGTCATTTCAAAATTATCCAGGAGGCGACTCAAATAAGCTTTTTGATTGAGCCGATACTGTCCGGCCTCCAGACGGACTTGAAGGCCCAAGAAGAACTTTAGGTCTTCCATCACCGTGATCTTAAAGTTACGTTCAGGACGCCGACGATCTCTGCGAACTCGATCTCCGTCGCACAAATAACGATAATGTCGTCGACGTAAATCAAAAGGAAACAGTACGTACTTGCTACCTCCCTTATGTAAAGACACGGATCGGTCTTCGCCAGATGGAACCCCATGGCATTGAGAACCTTGTCGATCCGCTTGTTCTATACGCGGGCCGCCTGCTTGAGGCCGTAGATCTCCTCCTGATGGTACCCGTTGAGGTACACGGTCTTTATGTCGACATGTTTGGCCAACATCTTCCTCGCATTGGTGACTGTCAACATCGTCATAAGAGTTATCGGCTTCACGACGGGTAAAAACACTAAGTCGTAGTCCTTCCCGTACTTTTAACAGAAACCTTGCGCCATTAAACGAGCCTTATGGCGCACAAGTTTTCCGTTTTCCTCCACTTTGCAATTATATATCCACTTGCACCTAATTGACTTTCGATGAAGCGGAAGTATCGTAAGTTCCCAGGTTCCATTCTCCCGATGCGATTCTATTTCTTCGTCCATCGCTGATTTTCATTGGGTACATTGCGAGCTAGATATGGCTTCACGGTACGACTGTGGTTCAGCTGCGTTCTCTTGCACTAGGTGACTTCATTCGTGTAACGAACCGGAGAACCGCCAGCTGTTGATCTCTCCAAAAGCACGCAGATCGCCTTCACCGAAAATTTCTCCAACCCGTAAACCTCCTTCTTCCCAGCCGAGGAACTCGTCTTCCTCTTTCAGCACAATCACGATTTTCAGACGGCTTAGAGAAATTTTCTATCTCCCATTCGATATCACCAGCATTGACGGAACTCGACGGCTTGACTGACTGCTGCAGTCTTCCGGACGGTTTCTTCTTCTTTAGGTTGAAGGATTCATCATCAATTTGTGGGCATCATCAAAAATTCGAAAGCAGTTTTTACGTTCAAAACCAAAACATAGTTCGTTAAAATATATTCACTGTATGCTGCTCGCCAAGCGGCCAACAGTGAATACATTTTCATTTCCAAAATTTTATTATCAAACGAAAAAACTGCTTTTGATGATGACGGAACAATGATGATGAATCCTTCAACCTTAAGCTGCTCTTCCTTCGGTCCGTCGTCAAACTCCAAAAAAATAGCGTCAGCTGATCTTGATTTCTCCGGTACGAATATCCAACATCCGGTATGCCCTGTGGTTGGATGAGTAGCTGACAAACGTCATTCTTACGGCTTTGACATCCAGCTTCTTGCGTTTCAAAGGCGGAATAAACACGTAACCACTACATCTGAAAAGTCGCAAGTAGCCAAAGTCTGGTTTTCGACCATGCCAGATATCTTACGGCGTTCGTCCTACGGCAAGTGATTTTGGAGGTAGCAGGCTGTGTTAACCGCTTCCATCATGAATCGAGTGTGCATGCCTGCGTCTACCAGCAAGCACCGTCCCAACGGACTCAGCGACCGATTCTTCCTCTCCGATACTCCATTTTTCGCCTTGATGCCTCCATTCACATAGAACCACTGGGGGGCCTTGCAGGAGTATTCACCACCTTGGTCGGAGCGTATAATCCTCGGCTTTTGTGCGAAGTGGGTTTTGACCATCCTCACGTAACATCGTTGCAATGCATCCAAAACAAAAAATTATAGAATGCAAATTATTGTTTACATTTTTACATACATTGCATTAAATTAATCAATCACATCAAAATACATCGTATATTTTATAAAGCAATCAATCAATCAACCCAGTTCAGGTACTTTAAATAAATTGTCGAGTACTTTCAATACTCATTGAAATATGTTTAGGTACTTTTCAGTATTTAAAATACTCTTCAAATAATATCGAATGCTTTGACTACACACTTAACACGCCAGAGTACAGAAAGTTCAGAAATACTATTAGGTGCTTGGAATAATCTCGAAATACTTTTGAATTATATGATTCCTCATGAATTTCTTCTGAGTACTTGAAATATTATACAAGTACTTTTAAATCTTTTTTTGTACCAAGAAGGCCAAACATATTTTAAGTACAACGCTCTACATACACTGCTATGCATGCTCCTCGCATTTCACCGCACTTTGAAAGTTTTCTTTCGAATTGAGGACTTCAATTTCAATTTCCCACAAACCTTGAATACGCGATGCTCTTACGACGACTGCGGAAATTGTTAGAATCGCACAAAATCTGTTCGGTGAAATTTCAAACAGCTGAAAACTTCGATAAACTTAAAAATAATTCTTAATAATTAAAGATAACATAAATTCTATCAAAATGTACTGAAATGCTGAATCCTCATTCCAAAATAGATAGAATTGATACAATTGTTAGAAAAATATAACATTTTTATAATGTTCCAAAGTTTACTAACTTTTTCAGCAGTTTGAAAACTCAGTACAAATTTACCGACTTCAGTAAAAAAACTGTGTATAGCTGAATTGAATTCAAAGATGCATTCAACAGGGGCTCTGCAACGCTGTCAACAACATATAGATGCACCAGAGTTCACAATATTTTGGCAATTTTGGACATCTGACAATTTTGGGCAACTGAAATCGACAAATATTGTTCATTAGGGTCTAACTGACAAACGTAAACAACGCCTTCGTCCTTGAATTTGTCGACCTTGTAAACTTTCCTGATTAATCTACCACAGCCATTTCGAAGAACAAGAGTCCTTATATTCGATAGAAGAGGAAGATTTTCTATTACGAATAATTTACGGAAAAAGCCATTGTTTACGTTCGTCAGTTGGGCACTAATGAAAAATCTTTGTTGAAATATGGCCCATCAAACAAATAGATCAATTTCGAGGCACGAAAGCCACGACAGAACAAATCAACTAGCTCTTTCACACTCGCCTCGTATCTTATAATACGGTGACGATGCGCACATATGACCATATATTCATCACATTGATACTAAAATCCATGTGTGCAACAGCGAAATTCTTTATGATTACCGAACGCTACCAGATGGAGTCCTTTCATGGAATTAATGCAGATGTTGCTGGATTGACCGACTGGCAAACAATTGTTCGGTGCTAGGTAACATTACCTTATTCAATGTAGCGAAATATCGTCAGATGGGCATAATTACGAAAAAGAGGATCACCCTTAGGTCGTGTGCCTTTATCTCCCTCTCGTTGCGACAATGGACGGCCTTGCCGTCGTCGGTCGATTAATTCTGAACCACGACTGTGTCCAATCCCAATCTTGTGTCGACTCGGTTCGCCAACCAACTGTAGCACCAGAATCACTAGACTTCGTCGGCAGGAATGCTGGTAAAGCCGAACGTCTAGTCTATTTTTGAACGCCCACCTTGAATCCACGTAACCCAAACAAGACCAATATTTTAATGTCTCATATTAACTATTTACTGCTATTAAATAAGTTACCTGGGCCCTCCCTTAGCTCAGTCGCTACAAAGCAACACCATGCTGGAGGGGGCTGGGTTCGATTCCCGGTCTGGTTTAGGGATTTTTCGTTGAGGAAAATTTCTCGACTCCCTGTGTATAGGGTATGATTGTACTTGCCACACAAATCATACTAATGCAAAAATGCTACCTGTCATCGAAAGCTCTTAATGAATAACTGTGGAAGTGCATTTAGAACACCAAGTTTTTGAGAGCAAGCAATAAGCTAATTGCGAATGCAATAAGCTTGAAGCGTTAAGAAAGAAAAAAATAAGTTACCTGCCTAGTCCCCTCCAAACGATGATGTGACCCATTAACCTCAAGCAAGCCACGAGTAATTGGCATCTCACTTTACTAAGATAAAAAATATCACATTGTTAATAACAATATTGAATATCGGCCCGCAAAGTGTTACACACGCCTGAGCCTAACAAATAAACGAACAGATTAAAAAATATTTACTGGATCAGTATACAAACCAAATGACACTAGTGGGCCACGACTCATGCATAATCGTTGAGAAAACTTGTTTCGTCTCCTTTTCGTGATCCGCATCGTTCGGTGGAGCGCATTTGTCAGTCTAGTAAATGACGCCTGTATGTTCGCAAGGCAAACGCGTAATGTGATTTATTCAGTGACACAAAAAAATCGGCGGTAGATTTGGCATCTGGTACCGGAGCGTCCGGAAGTTCTCCTCGTCCCTTCGAGGTGGCGGACGGCGTTGACCAGGCCGGGCCTAGTTGACGTCTTCCACCGGATCGGCATAAACTCCGAACAGGTTCGATTGCTTCCACGTTGTCCTGCTTCCTTATTTAACTGTGGTAGTGTGAACCAATCAGAGTGTGGCGCTAATATTATGTCATTTTCGACCAATAGCTTTGTGCGTTTTTTTTTCCCTAAAAGTACTTATTAATTACTTTAAATAATTGTAATGATTTCAGTAAGCAACAGCTTAGCTTAGATGTCCTATCTTCCAAATGAAATACTCATTGTAAAATATCTGTGAGCCAGAAAAGATATATTATTGTTCAAAATCTCCACTCGATCGTAACGCGGTCGATTTCAGAAATTTAAGAACGGCGCCCCTATACAGGAATAGAAAAAAAAGAAACCCAGTGGTCGTAACTGAACCGGCCACCACAAATATATTTGAAGGCCGAAATAACGTTGATCATCGAATCAACATCAACTACCACTAGGCCATTGCTTATACCAATACAAGCGAAGCGTCATGGATTGGCTCAAAAACAGAAACTTATGACCTATGATGTCTGAACAACATCAGGTGGCCTTAAACTACCTAGCAAATTACCCTTTCCTTTGTTGCCCATTAATGTATAACAGTTTCATTAACATAGGAAATCATGCAAAGATATGACAGTCATGCTTTTATTGGCAGTCTAGTAATTATCATAAAAAACTTAAATGTGCCAGTGTTTGACCCACGATCTTCAGTGAGCACAAACTTTCGCATTTCATCACACTATATGATCGTTGTCAAATTTCCGAATCAATAGCTTGAAATAACCTCCACAAACTTCCCAAAACTAATCCGTTCCACGTTCCCTATCTTCTCATTTCCAGGCTCGAACACGTACGAGGAAGCGTCGAGCTACATCCGAATGAAGTTCGAAAACCTGAACAAGCGGAAAGACCAGAAGGAAATCTACACCCATCTGACGTGCGCCACCGACACCAGCAACATCCAGTTTGTGTTCGACGCCGTTTCGGACGTCATCATCAAGAACAACCTCAAGGACTGTGGACTGTTCTAAAGTTCTCAAGCAGTGGGAGTAGCCCCAGGAAAATGCGCACATAAAAGAAGAAGCAAACACTTCACTCTGTACACCTACTGTATTTCTCTCTGCGTCTTTTTCCCAAAACCAACATTGAGCCCATCATCCTAGCTCGAAAGGAAACTAGTAGTAGAAGGCACAAAACATTCGTGATGGTTCGAAAGCATATTCTGCGATGAAAGGAAGCATTTTCCGTTACTATGGAAAAGATGATTGTGGTAGAAAATTTTACACTGAGAGTGGAACAAGTTAGTTGCATTGGCCTTGGAGCGGCAAATTCGGACGCGCACATTTCCCGATCGTGAAGAAGAACACGCTTATGTTTATAAATAATGTCTACTTATGGATCTTAATTTAAATAACGGAACGAATAATTTAAAAGAGTGTGGAACAGTTTGAAGGAATCCATGAGACATCGTTCGAAGAAGATAAAAAAAGGAATAAATGTTTGTTAATCGAGAATCACTACGGACAAAAAAAAACAGTATATTTTTATATTTTATAGGGAAAAATATATGGAATTCGCTGTAAGTTGTTCAATTAACAGAAGAAAATATTAAATGTGTCCGCCTTGTTACTGAAAAAAAAACACGTGCATGTAATTGTTATACAGCAAACTTCAGGAAGATGAAGAATGATTTTCCTGCAATCGAAGCAAAACAGCGCAAACAAACTAAGTGAGAATAAGAACATATTTATACCTTACTGTTAGGTGTTATCTATAAAAAAACAAAAACCATGATAAGCAAGAGACGAATTTAAGAATGTATGAAAACAGGGCTCTCGCCATATATAAACTTCACTTCCGATTGCCTCCTTCAGTTAGCCAACAGGAAGCCTATCATGCGCTTTAGCCTGAAACAAATCATATCCACTGTGTAGCTATTTATTATTTTAGCTTTTAGAAAGAAAAAAAAACTTTAACCCCTGCTCGGTTACGATTATATTCGCAAAACTGCATATATAGACATTCTGGCTTCAGATGAAATATCTCATTCCAACAGAAGCATTTCGTTTTAAAGTATCATGCTATGACTGTATTTACCCCCCTTTTTTGGTTTTATTTAAAATATTACTGTAACCCCTTGTATTGAATTATAAACTTCCTAAAAGGCGAAATTAACGCAAATTCACAGGTTGATAATCCTCTCTCAAAGACTGAAACTCTTTCTCACCCTAGAAGAAACCTGTTTCGTTGTACTTTTTATATACCAATATCGCAAGATGTTTGGCTTGAATGCCTTTTTGGCGTTTATTACATTAAAACAAAGCGGAAAACAACGACAACATTTTGAAAAAGGTGAAATATTTTGTGAGAATATATTTTATCCCAAGTTACAGGCTTGTTAAAAGAAACTGATAACATACTAAAAAAAGCCAAACTATAAAAACATATTGATAAAACTTAAAATAACCCTCAAGCTGTCCAATCAAAACTGTAAACTGAATCCAATGTCAAATTAATAATGTTAACTTATACCTAAATAACATAATTGGAACTTCTAGTTACTGTGAGATAAAAAAAAACAATGAACAACGTATGAAATTCAACAAGTCCTATCCACTGAGAACGAAAATGATAAGTTATTTTGTACTACCTGTACGTACCTACGCATATACTTCTATTTTTGCTATGAAACTACAAGGATAGAGAATCCTAACCCAAAACTCCTCTACAACCCCCCTCCTGTTCACTATCTCTCTAACTGTCCCTCCTCAAAGTAAAGAGGATGCACAAAAGCCGAACAAAGGAAGGAACGCAAGATCAACCTGATTAAAAATCAACAAATTCCAGGGTAACTTATAACTAGCACAAACTAAACTCAATTGATTGTAAACGTATTAAAAATTAAACAAGAATATACATATGTGGTAGTTAAACTCCTCACCGGCGAAGAAAAATCAAGCGCAAACAAACGGAAACAACTACTGTGTGTTGTGTAGATGTTTTTCGCTTATATACGTACCTATAAGAGAGAAGCAGCCTGAAGAGAGCCAAAAGAGAAAACAGAAGAAAAAAACCGGAACTCAACTCTCGCGTAACATTCGAAAAGAGCCAGCCTTCATTGGTCGAATCTCTTCATCGAAATTTACTTCGGTTTATCACAGCTAGAACATTGAATTTGTGACTCCGCTAATAGCGTAGGTCGAAAGCAGACGTTGATCTATGGAAATTGCTTGTGAATGAAGGTCGAATCGACCAACGACGATGGGCCCTTTTCAAATGTTACGCGAGAACTAAGCAAAACGAAACTCATTTATTTTTTTGGAAACAGGTTTATTTTACCCCCGAATATTCTTCTTCCTTTCAATCTGAAAAATAAAGGCAGGAAATATATATATTTGAAAAATAATGTGGTTGTCTGTTTTCGACCGTCCGAAAAGTTCCTCCCGTTAGTGATTGGGAATACTTGAAAGGCTGATCCACGATTGACACGTTGTGGATGCATTTCCGGGAACTTGACAGTTTTCCCATAGGTTTTCTGTCAAATTTACGTCAACGGAACGCGAACGTATCTATTGTTGGCAAGCCATAGGGCATATAGTCACTGGCCCTAACATATGCTTCGCGAGGCGAAGCAAACCAGAAAGAAGAAGAAGAAGGCAAGCCATTAGGCTTGACATGTCGAATATAATTTGAAATATTTGACCTTTTAGTAAAGAAGATTGTCTGAACTGATTGCTCCTCTATCATAAATAAGTCAGCTAGAGTATAGGTAGCAGGGTGATTTGGAAACTTTGAAAGACATTTGTTTTCTTTGGCCTAAGGTCTGTATCCTTATGTGGATCCGGACACCTACAAAGTACTGGGGCTTATTATGGTTTTCACTTCACGATGAAAACGAAGTGAAAACTAATGGGACAATGGAATGATTACGTCTGCTTGGTATGACGGTAGAAGATGGAATGATTTATTAAACTGATTAAACATACTGGCATACTATGATTACATCAGTGGTATTCGATGGTTACTTCGCCAACATCCCCCCTTAACCGAGAATCCGTCCAACTCCAATTACTCGTCTCTCAGTTTCAAATTTGGGAGCCGGAATCGCCTTGGTTAGAAGATCTGCGACCTGTTGTTGACAGCTAACGTGCTGCAAGTCGATCGTGTTCTCCTCAATCTCTCGAACAAAATGATGGCGAATATCGATATGCTTGCTGCGTGGTGAGTATCCAACTTCCCTCTCAGCTAAAATGTAATCTTCTCCGGAACTACGGCTCATGTCGTAATCCTCGCCACCAGATAGCTTCTTGTGCTGCTGCAGATACTGCCATGTATTCCGTTGCCGACAAAGCCACTGTAGATTGCCTCCGACAATTCCACGAAATCGGTCCGCCGGACTTCATGAATACGTACCCAATGATAGAACGCCTCGTCTCGATGTCGTTGCCCCAATCTGCGTCGATGAATCCAACGAAACGGTCATCTGCTTCCTTGCGGTAGATAAGCTCCATCTCCTTCGTCCCTTTCAGGTACCGCAAAACACGTTTAGCTGCTATCCAGTGCAGCTTACCTGGATCACTCCAGAAATGGCTAACTGCATTAACGGCGAAGCTAATGTCCGGACGCGTGCATTGCGCCAGGAACTGGAAACCTCCTACCAGTTCACGGAATGGAACATTCTGCATCTGCTTCCGTTCTTCCTCGGTGCTAGGGCTCATCTGCTTCGTTAACTTCTGGTTGTGATCTGCCGGGGTTGCTACTGGATCACACTCACTCATGCTAAAGCGTTCCAGCAGCTGTTGAATATACTGCTCCTGGTCCAAATACACGGCATCTTCTCCTCGCTTGACTCGGATTCCAAGGATTTTGTTGGCTAATCCGAGATCCTTAATCAGGAACTTCGTTGTGAGCTGCTTCTTCAGAGCATTCACCCATGGCTGGTTGTTGGAAAACACCAGTAGATCGTCATAATAGGGACGCTTGAGTTCTCCATCCAGCTTCTGGTTCCAAACTCGAATGGCTTGTTTCAGTCCGTAGAGGGCTTTCTTCAACTTGCAGACTTTCTTCGAAATTCTGCTGTTCCTTCCGGCTACTCCATGTATATATCTTCCTTTTTCAGCTCACATTTCAGGAACGCTGCATTACTGCATCCATCTGGTGTATCTTGAGATCCATTCTGGCAGCTAACGACATCAGGTACCGGACTGTAGCACAACGGACCACGGGCGAGTAAGTCTCCTCGTAATCGATCCCCTTGACTTGGGAACAGCCCTTTATCACCAAGCGAGCTTCATAGCGTTCCGTTGATCCATCAGGATTCGTCTTGATCTTGTACACCCATTTGCAGCGGAGTGCTTTTCTTCCCTCAGGCAAATCGGTGAGCTCCCAGGTCTCGTTCTTCAGCAACGCTTGATATTTCTCAACCATGGGTTCTTTCCAACGATCGCTTTCCACGCTCGAAATCGCTTCCTGGAACGTCTCTGGCTCGACACTTGTATGTTGGGAAGTTTCATGAGGAATAATACTGAAGCCCAAATGAAAATCTCGATACTTGCCTGGGGTTACGCGCTCCCTCATACTGCGCCTTAACAATTGTTGTGGGTCCTCTATTTGTAGAGGAAGGGCAGCAGATTGTAGATCAGGATCGACCAGCGTATCATCGGCGTCTTCTTGTTCTTCAGAATTGGATTCACTGAGCTCGTCATCTTGTGCCTGAGGATCGTTTTCAGCACCTGCAACCAGTTCCCCTGCTGCCTCCTTGTCATTCCGCACAACCATCTCTAAAGGTGCCTTTTGTTCGACAGGATCAGCTTCTCGCAGCATCAATTTGCCTTCGCTCAAAAATATCACGTCACGGCTGACTACTACGTTGTCTATTTCGGGATTGTATTCGTTTCACCAAAAAAAATTCGTTTCACCAAACAGAGATCTGTTTCCTATGCAACTGTCTGGGCCCATAACTTAATGGGAGAATGGAATGATTACTTCTGCTTGGTGTGACGGTAGAAGATGGAATGATTTATTAAAATAATTAAACATGCTGGCATACTATGATTACATCAGTGGTATTTGATGGTTACTTCGCCAACAAAAACAAAAAAACCTTATTACGAATGCCACCCAAGTGAAAAAAATATGAAAAAATTCATCCGAGGTGACGATTCGAATGAACTCGGTGTTATTATGGTTGCCACGATACCATCACGTCACCAAAATAAGTGACGCAAACTGTAAATTTTCTGAGGGCTACTACGATTTTCACTTCACCTTCACTTCCACGTCGCGGAATTCATTTTTGATCACGGTGATACCAGTAATAGCCTAAAAAAAGTGACGTGATATGTAAGTGAAGTGAAAAGAATAGTGAAGGTAACAACCGTAATAAGCCCCTAAACCATGCTTTCTTCATTTCTTCTACATTCTTCACCACTTTAGGTCATTTCATAAGCTGCTGCCTTATAATGCCTTAGTATTTCCCTATTGGGCGCAGTTCCGGAGTGTTTGGGGGGTTCAGATTTTTCCGCACGAAATCGACATCATTCGCCTTACACCACTCTAGCACGTCCTTAGTGTAGTGGCATAATGCCAAATCCGGTCAGAAAATCGTCGAGTCGTCGTGAGCTTTCACGGGAGGGAGAAGCCGCTTTTGAAACACTCTTCCAAATACACCCGTCCATTCATGGTGCTTGCGGTAACGAAATGTATACTTCGCTTTCCGCAAGTACAAATCGCTTGCCAAATTAAGAACTTCTTGGCGATCATCAACATTTTCTGTGTCCGGGGGCTCTCGGGAACATCACACTTATCCTTGGCAGTCACATACAGGTTTTCTGGAATCTGGTTGAAGTCCGCCTTTACATATTACTCGTCATCTATTGCGCAGCAGTGAGGTTTCTTTAACTTCTGGTCGTACCACTTCCGGGCACGGCTTTTTGCGACCGTATTCTGTTTCTCGTCACGGTTTGGAGACTTCTGAACCTAAAATCTAAATAGTCCAGCTCGAGCTTTAGTATTCTGCACAAAAGTCTTGCTTACATGCAACTTCTTAGCCACATCTCGAACTGAGGCTTTCGGTTTTCGTTTAAAGGCCCTAACCTCGTGTTTGTGACCCGACGGCTTGTTTTACAGGATCTTCGCTCCCGATAAACAGTCAGACGTTCTTCGAACCATTGTATGATACCAGACACCATGGAATTCACGATTCCCAATTTTTTTTCCGATGGCACGATGCGATAGATCCATATTTTCAAAGCACTCGTGCAGACCTTTTTCGCGTACGCACTGTTCTTTCGTCGCCATTTTGAAAACTTTTGCGCGCCTGATGAAATCAACTCACAAAGTGTAAACAATACACATTAAACTATGTCTTCGCAAAACAACGGATCAAAAGTTAGAGCAATTTGAGTGTGTGTCGCTTTGCTGCGATATTCACCACCCTTATCGGAACGTATAATTTTGGGCGGCCTGCCAAATACGGTCTTTACCATCTAGCACATAATCTTGAACGCATTGAGGAACCTCAGCCTTATTCTTCAAGAAATATAAGACGGTGAACCGGGTTTAGCCGTCCATCAAGGTGAGAAATTAAAGACACCCACCCGATGTCACAGTCCATCAGTGTGAACGAGATTCAACGGTTGCTTGGATTTACGGTCCGACTTCTTGATGAACTTGGAAATCGATCTCGATTCCCGTGGCCATGTTCTTGGTGACGAGCTCACGGATGGCTTCATGATCGCAATTTGGAAAATTTGGAGTGTGCTTCACCGCCAGCGCCGACTTGACAACCTTCATACAGTACTACTCTCTGTAAACAGTCGATCCTGCTTCTTTTTTTTCCTTCTTGACCTTCAATATACGGCATTCGTTGATGTCGAAAATCACCGTAGCACCGTATGGCACCAGCTTCTTCGCCGAAACTAGGTGTGTATCAAATTCCGGCTCAAACAGCATATCTTTGAGGGTTGCCTGACACGAACCGATCCCTTCCGCGCTTCGTCATAATGCCATCGACTAAAATCACCCCCTGCTTGCAACTTCCGTCGAGTTCACACACATATGCGCTATCGCGCCTGAATCGATCACCCCGCCGAGTCCGTGTCGACGAAAGAATAGCCCTGCTTCTTCCGGGTTTCTTGACGAGCTGCTCGCACCCGTAGTTGGTTCCGATTACCACGATGACCTTCGAAACTTTCTCTCGCTGGTTCGCTTCTCTACCAGATACGGGCAAAACCTCTGCTTGTGCCCCGGTTTTTGGCAGGATAGATTCTGACACAGCGGTCGAACAAAGCTTCGCTATTTCGTTGACCACCTTGGATTTGACCAGGTCTAACGTTAATTCAACGTCTGACCTGCCTCTCAGGGCAGTCGTCAATGTCGGAAAAGATTCCAGAGACTCCAGAGCACCATAGCTACCTACAAACTTTTGGGTAATTCCTCGCCAGTCATCGCCATTTCGAAAATGTGCTGCTTGATGTCTTCGTCGTCTTCATACAAAGAACTTCATAGCACACTACAAGAGCTGGACTACGACGCGATCGTGGCAGAGTGAAACTTCATCCCTCCCATCTATGCTCATATAGGTGGAGCATGGGAAAGGCTAATTCCGTACGGTCAAGCTGAACTTGGCAAGGCTGCTCCCGAATTGTCTGCCACGAAACGCTACAGGGTATGCTGATAGATGTGGACTACATTGTGAACTCCCGGTCTTTAAATAAAATCTCTCTCGAAGACGTCGATGACCCCTATCCACTTAACCATTGGTTCGTCGTGTGGAATGCTTCCGTGGTCCTGCTTTGATGATAATCCGTGCTCAGCTGAATCAGAATTGGCGCCTATCGCAAAGCGCGGCGAACCAGATCTGGAAGCAATGGCTGCACAACTACCATCGTTACCTGACTCGCAGAGCAAGTTCTTTAAGTAAAACTCCTTTTTTTTTGCAGTATTCCATAAGTGAAACTTTAAAAGAATATAAAAAATAAGATAATAAAAAAAATACAGTGTGTTTACTTTAATTTGAACCAAGTAAATGAGAGAAATTGAAAAAACGATGAGGTGGGCACTTTATTTTGCCTATCAGTGTAGTCCAGTGTGACCAGACGGTCAAGTTAGGTGAGCTACCGTGCAAACAGCTACCGGAATATATGAGAGGCTCTCAGTGCTCGACGTAGCAGGCAGGCATGCAGGCAATGCAACTCTGAGGGACCTTCGGTACATTGAAGGGGGCAGTGTTGAGTGCCAAACCTAAACGTAAATTTTTCTTAAAATAGGATACGACAAAATTGGAAATTCTAAAGAACCAAATTTTTTTAACACAAACGTATCGGAGTACAGGCAAACAGACACCTATTTAGCTTACTGACTGTTTCGAAAATAAGTTATCCATATATTATTCTTTTAAATCATATAACAAAATGATGTTTTATGTAAATAAATGGATGATTCTTTGTTGTACGGAATTGAACTTGAACATTGTGAAGACGGGATGAAATTAATATTATTTTTCACGAATTTGCGAATTGTTGATCGAACAATTTCAAGCAAGTTCCGGACATGTGTTTCATCACATTTTTTGAACATCTTTGCCCCTTTTTTTTCATACTCCTGCATACTTTCAGCTTCTTTAACAGTTTTTTTGAGACCCCTCTTCACAATCGCCCAATAGCGTTCGATGGGCCGAAGCTGAGGGCAATTTCGCGGATTGATGTCTTTCTCAACGAAATCTATACCCTTTTCCAGGAACCGATTGAGAGCTGTTTTAACGCAATGCGCCCACGCTAAATCCGGCCAAAAAAGGGGAGGGTCAGTCTGCTTCTTGCAATAACTCTTGAACTTTACCATACTTGTATCTTTGTTGTTGTTTTGATTCGCTATGTTATTTTGACACAATGTTTGAGTTTGTGTTGGTGTGAGTTACGTTATTAGGGGCGAATCATCAAGCTTGGGACCGGTGTGCTAGTACTTCCTGAGCCAAAAAATATATTCATTTTCTTCATGACTAATATTGTGGACCTGAAAGGATTTATGAGAACTCGTTGACATAGGCCTCGTCGTCCATCAAAATAGATGGATCGGTCGCTGCAAAACTCGTGAATACAATTTCCGGGCCCTCGTTGCTGCGGGTTGCTTCTGTTTTGCACCTTGTTTGGCGATTTTCTGCTTTTTGTAGGCCCGTTGTTCCGTTTCTTGATACGTTGAATCATTCCGACGCTAGTTCCCACTTTATTGGCCCAATCACATATTGATATTGATTTGTTCTTCCGAATTAGAGCTACCACTTAGTGTTTCAGTTAAGGGTAGGAAGATCCGGGATTTCTGCGCGTTCTTGGCAGTTCATCCAAAGAACAGTGTTCCCCAAACTTGGATGTGATAAATTGTACACTCGCGTGATGATTTCACCCTTTTCACGTAGACATATGTTCAAAACCTTAATTTTCACGATTTTTATTAACGAGACGTTTTGAAACCGAAGAATTTAAACCGTGCAAACAAGTAGAAAAAAGAAAGATGATAGTCAAACGCACAGCATGCTATGATGAACACATTAAAACCACAGACAAACTTATAAGCAAGAACAAAATTAATCGATAACTGTGTGTAAATTTTCAAATCGCTTTCAAGCGCTGGAGCTAAGGGTCACGCACAATAGATACGATTGCTTTCCGTTAACGTAAATTTGACAGAAAACCTATCGGAAAACTGTCAAATGCACTCACACACGAATCAATAGAAGCTAATCCATGTTCGATAAAAACGCAAGAGGCCACAGCCGAGATGGTAATAGTGTCTTAACGCTATGTTAAAGTATGAATCGTTTTAAAATGTTTCTAATAAATACAATGAAATTTTAATTCAAAGTCTGGTCTCTGTTGTATGATGTAAGAAACATCCTAAAGCTGCAAACAAAGGCATTATATTAGATTTATTTTTATTTTGCTGAAATTGTCTTCATTGAGTAGTTTTGGATTTTTCTTACATCAAACAACAAACCGCTTTTAATTAAAATTTCATTTGAATTTTTTATAAGCATTTTAAAATGTTCGTCCTATACTTTAACATGGGAGCTGCCAGATTTATCACCTACTCGGAAAACTGTCTTCTTTTTTCAACCTGGATTCTTCCATTGTGGACCAGTAATTAGCAATCGTTCGTTCACTACCACCACCTAGTTCACTTAGACGAGATGCCCACTGGTGTGGCGAAGTTGCGACATCGCTAGCATGTCAACATATCATGCCGACATTTGCCACACGCTACCCGATAGTGACACGATGTATTGACGTGCAATAAGTTATCACATAGCGGCAACAAAACTGACAGACTTGCTAGTTGGTAGTTATTCGTTTGAACAATAACAAAACCGGCCACCCGAATAACCATACAATCACAATACAATAAAATAAAATAACATTAAAATCAATTACTGACCAAGAATTTTATTGTTCATGAATCAAATAAATGAAAAATGCATATTGTCATTACAGTAGATCTTCTATTCACTCCATTAGCTAGGATATTCAACAATTGTGAAACAATACAATTAATAGTAATTGACTCAAGTTTGTTCGACTTTTTTTTAGTTAAGATGGGAAAATACCCATTTTTCGTGATTTGTTTTAACATGATAGATCCCATTTACTGTATTTGACGTACCACATCGAAAATTGGTTATATCTTCAGAAACACAATCAACTACCTCCTGCCATTTACTAGAAATCGAATCGGGTATTCCGGAAATGCAGGAATTAGGTTGTTCCTCTTCCGGGTGGTTCTGTATTATGAGACGTTTCAACTGCTTGAATGTAGTACACCATATGCTCTACAAATACGGCATTTGAATGGAAGGGCATTCTTTGAACTGGTGTTCTGTTTATGAACTCCCTTTAGATTGAATTTCAGCTCGGAAGCATATCCCTCAATGAAAACCCAGCATTTTGAAACCGGACACTGGTTTTTCACATGTTACATATTTGATTATATTGGAAAATATACATAAATTGTGCTTCTGGAATAAATTTGTTCAAACGATGCGTCTAACAACTAACCTATCAAGCTACCGGAAGCTTTGGTTTAAATTTATCCATGTTCCGCCCAAAGATACTCGGAAGTACGATTCTACTGATCAAATTGAAACATTTTCTATTATTACATTAAATTATTAACGTACCTCTCAGTTTTTCGAAGCTTTTTTTGATTAAAAAATTTCAGTGGTTTTTTGATGTACAACACTTTTTTGAAGCATTTATGATTTGGCCCTTTTAAAAAACGGTCTAGATCAATTTTGAAAAAAAAAAACTAAGTATGCTACATGTATGTGACTAAGTCCACAAGTCCAAAATGTTTCGTTGAAATCTGAGAGGGTGCGGCCAACATTTGTTTGAGTTGGCGCGATTCGAAATTTTCGAGCGTTTCGTTATATTTTGAACGAAACCAATTTCGGCAACCCTTTGAACATTTAAGCGATCTAGATTACGCATTGCTACGTAGTCCTACGTCACCTTTGCGTACAACCCCAGTGGAATAGAAGTAAAACAACAACGTCCCGAATCACCTTAAATCACTAGTCTCAAAAGATGGCAACCCTTTCCCTTCATTAATTAGGTTATTATATACCGCAGTTTAAGATAATCCTGTCTGTATCTGTAGATAATGCATTCAAAATCCCCAATAAAGTACCCAATTGACAAAAGCAAGTGAGTGGCAGTGCCTCTCCAGCGATGTCCATGAAAGCAAACCCCTCCAAGTAGCACCGAGTGTTTAACAACTTGCTCCGAAATAAAAACATGACCCGAGCATTCGTCACAGTCCTAATCTACGCAATAACGTCTGGTAAGTAAAGCGTGTACGCAGAGATCCAGACAGATAAACCAATCATAACGTATCAATAAATTCACCTGCGCAGCACAATGGATCGTGGTCGGGAATCTCCTCATGAACCACCGCATCATGCAGGGGTTCATTTTTCCAGCCAACGTGACGGTTGCCATCGGTGAAAGTGTGCACCTCAAAATTCTGCATTCCATGGATGAGGGCGACCGTTGTCTGTATCGAGAGCCCGGGTCTAGCGAGGACATCGACGTTCATGCTCCGGTCACCTTCCGGCGGGAGAAACGTATTATTCCGACGTATGCTAGAGCCATGAGTCGTAATTTGAATGTAGAAGCCACCGAGTGTGGGATCAAAGTGCTCAACGTGAATCCCACCGATGCCGGATTTTGGCGTTTGACGCTGATGCACGGAGGACACATCATACGGGGTATCTCGATGGTTAATGTCATAGACGTTCCGACGGTGCCGGATACCAGCGATAGAGACTCGATTGTCGGTTTGGAGGAGATAACACCCTCCGGCACGGACTATTGCTACGTACTGCGGGACACGGACACGCAGACCCTGGACGTCCCAATGTACGAACAGTGTTCGTTGGAAGTGACCGAGATGGATCCCACCGGAACCGGCCATTGGAATGTGATCGCCGGCGTTCAGGGATACATGCGGGAGATGCATTTCGCAATCAACATCGAACATAAAGGTAGGTGGATGATTGCATACAGATGAAACGAAGAGTGATAAGATTAGTGCAAACGTAGCAATTGATCTGGGCAAATCAAATCTAGATTAATGAACTTTGAAACATTTTAACAAACGAAGCTTACACCCACGACAATCGATATGACAAATTGAGCTGTTGTATTATACTACGTCATCCGTAAACAGTAGAATGAGTGGCATCGTTTAGGTCGCAATGTTTCCCAATTGCTATGTGGAGAAATCTAGGCCAAACAACGTAATAAGCGGGAATGTCGAACTGTACTGTAGTAGGTGGGGTAAGACGTGGGTTCCTTGGGAATGAAATTTTGTTTTTTCAAATGTATTTTTGATTTTAGTCAATGAAGTCCCCTTTTAGCTCAAAACTCTTATTCCAGCGATTTTCCAACTTTTTGATCCCGTCAGAAAAGTAATTTTTCGGAAGTGAGCTGAATTTTGTTTAATGTCCATCTTTTGAGGATTGGGAACAGTCCGAGGGAGCCAAATCGGGTGAATACGGTGGATGCGGAGCCGTACGTCCTTGATTTTAGCCGTGGTTGTGATGTACTCTTGCAAAATCAAAATTGTTTTTCTCTTCATGTGAGGCCGTTTTACAGCGAATTTGGCCTTCAATCGCTCCAATAATGCACAGTTCAGTAATACTCGCTGTTGATGGTTTTATTCTTTTCAGTCCACGAAGAGTATGCCATGACAATCCGAGAAGACCGATGCCAAAATTTTTCCGACCTATTGAACCTCCCTAGGCTGCCTCGGAGAACTGCTTCAGTCCATTGTCGGGCACTGATTCTGTTCGCTGGTGTGCAATAGTTGATCCAGGTTGCTTCAACAGTTACCAATCGACGCCAAAAGTCCTTTTTGCATCAGTAAGTCTAAACATTGTTTTGGAGTGCTTTCGCGTTCTTGTTTTTGGTGAGTGAGCATGCAACTTTTTCATATGCAGAATCTCGCCCAAAATATGGCGTGTGCGCTCAGTACTAATCTTTGTGGCATCTGCTAGCTCACGCAGCTTCACTTTCAGGTCAGCCAACACCATTTCATGAACTTTTTGGCATTGTCCTCTGTAACCGCATCGGACTTGATCGGTAGTGGAGTTGCTGCCTTTTTGTAAACTTCGAAACCATATATTTAACGAGGTGTAATCAGACAGAGGCCCATAATACTTATCCAACGTTTCTTTTGTTTCCTTCGCCGTTATACCAACAATCAACTATGCTACCTAGTGATTTGCAATTGGTTTACTGTTGTAGAAACTCGCGACTAGGTCGAGGTTACCGTGACCTTGCAATAATTCTGGTGCTTTTCGGTACTAAGGAGTGTATCGAACAGTAGCTATAAACCTTCGATGCGTATGTGCGCATAAACTGCTGTATATATTGTTAGCTGTGTAAGCGCCATTTGCTTTGTTTACATGTCAAAAATGATTATTCGGTTCATTCATTTCCGTTGATAAAGTTGTATTCAAAATGTCGCGAAGTTGAATTTGAGACTAAGAAGAAAATTCTGCACACTTGGTGCACCGAAAGGGTGTTACTTACAACCAGATTGCGAAAAGAGTAAATGTTCACCCGGCAAGTGTAAAACGCATCATCGAAAAGTTTGGCAAGAATGCTCCCTCAAGGATTAGCCAAGATAGTCCGGAAGCCCAGCTCCAGCAACCGATTTGGACCACAAGTCTGCTGGATTATATTCAACGGAACAAATCTGCCTCTACTCGCGATCTAGTAAGAAGTTCAGGACCAGCATCGGAATGATTCAACGAATCAAGCGCAGAATGATTCGAAGACGTACAAGAAGCAGAAAGTGCCCAAACAACACTCCGGAACAAAAGTCTCGTGCCAAAACCAGGGCTCGAAAGCTGTACAGCTGCATTTTGGACAATGTCGACCAGTGCATTTTGATGGAATGACGAAACATACGTTAGAAGAAGATTCAAGAACACTACCGGGGCCACAGTACCTTGATACTAAATCTGTTGGGGAACGTATGCCAACCCCTGAATACGACTGTTGCGATACCGGAGAAATTCGGTCAGAAGGTAGCTCATCTGCCCAAATCCACTTGCATCCCATTTGGCTTGCCAGCTGATCAATGCTCTGTTGACAGGAAATACAAAAATCGTTGAATGCGATTTATCAATCAGGAATGTCTGCCTGCCAAGCTGCCCACCATTGTGCAAGCGCAGTCCCCTCCTCTCTTCTGGCCAGATTTGAGCATCGGCACAGGTACGCCAAATCCACGCTGATGGCTGACGGAGAATAATTCGATCAGAGCACGTCGAAAAAGATCGTATTTCGCCAACGAAATACGGTGCGCGCAGTTGCTGACCGCATCGAACGACGTAGTGGGCAGTTGTCAGCGTACACTTAAGAAGGATGGTACAGTGTCCGAAACACGACCGATATTTAAGAAAATTGGTGTAATCGGCATCAGGAAGTGCACATAAGTCACTTGTCCAGACGTTTGATTGTAGGTGTCAAATCAAGGTACGGGCATTCTACCGACAATCAACATGCACGACTAGTGATTTCCGTTTGGATCTTTGTAAACATGTTAAGCTATAATACCCTGAGATAGTACGTTAATTGTACACCATGTTGTTGCATGCCTACTTTACCATTTGCAAGTATTATAACTACTTTTCGATACACTCCTTAGTATCTTTGTTGTTGTTTTGATTCGCTATGTTATTTTGACACAATACTTGAGGGTGTGTTGGTGAGAGGTACGTTATTGCGCGCACGCGCGCGCGCGTGTGTGTGTGTGTGTGTGTGTGTGTGTGTGTGTGTGTGTGTGTGTGTGTGTGTGTGGAGGCTTTATTACAGGTATAGTCAAGGGTAAGTCGATTAGAACAGTGTCCCAGCCATAATGTCTTACTTCAATTTTCAATCCATACCACATTTGTGGCACAGTGTGGAACACTTTTGACAATTGGCCTTTCAGAAAAAAAAACAGCAACCTTGCCAATATCCGTTATTTTTTTTCGCTTTGTTTATTTCGTCACGTCAATCTAGCAATAGTTTTGTATGTTTAATTCGCACTGCAAATCTTGCAGAAAACTAATCCACGTAAATTGTGAAGGTGAGCTGTACGAATCTTCGCATATTTCATGGGAAATCGGCTGATCGGAATGCAGATCCAGTTAGTTGATCACATTCTACATTTTCTGACTAGAACGATGACCGAGATCTTCAAAAAATTAAAAGTAATGCGGAAAGTTAATAAATTGCGGCGCGCTCATAAGGCCGATTCTTGACTCTAGATCGGATTGCACTGGGAGTTGCGTAGGACTTTTGACTCACAGAATTGGACCACACGAACTTCTTTTGTTACTTTTGCGTAGGATTGGGATTGTGTATCGGTCAGACCCCAAACATGCACCTTCACCTCTAATCAACTGCAAATAGTGAACAACTCGGTTACATTCTTTCATCCTTTCACAATCGTTTGGTGCATGGAAGAAGTACGCTAGAATCAAACACTTCTTCAATTTACAAATTTATAATTTATGTCCTAAAAATCCAAGAAGTGACCCGCTTTAGTGCCACGCTGCTTGTTTTCTGTATTGTTGATTGCTTGTAGAAACCAAAACAAATGCCTGGTTGCCAGGAACAGCAAAAAATAAAATTTGAAGTGTCAACACATCACCTTACAGGAACACGCAACGCTTGTAGGCACACTAAAAAAATAGCACAGAAGAAAAGTGTGCTGAGTGACTCACCCCTTGGGTAAAGTCGACGTGACTGGTAAATGACAGCTTGTCGGCGATCATGATTCCCAGATACCTCAGAGCCCTCTTTGATTCGATTGTGCAGTTACCTGCGCTAATCGTCGCATGCTGCTCCGATTTTCGGTTATTAACGACCGTGACCTCAGTCTTTTGGTGCGCTAGCTCCAGTTTCCTTGAACTCACCCATCCCTCCACAATGCCAATGGAGTGCGAGGCCGTTAGTTCTACCTCTTCGATGAATTCACCACATATCTCAAGGGTGATGTCATCTGCAAACCCGCCGATCTTCACCCCGTTCGGAAATTCAAGCCGTTGTACCTCGACGTACATCATGTTCCAGCACCGGGCCCAGGATCGAACCTTGAGGGACGCCTGCGGTGATCTGAACACGTTTCTGGCCTTCCTCTGTGTTGTACACTAGTACGCGAGTCTGGAATTAGCTTCCCAGAATCTTGTACAGGTATCCCGGTACGTGAAAACGTTAGAGCGAGTCAGCGATAGCAACCCAACTGGCGCTATTGAACGCATTTTGCACGACTAGGCTGACCACCGCACAGTAGCGGACACCTCGCCTCTTGCGCTGGATTGCCACTTCAGCCGTTTTGGTGACGGACAGAATTGCATCCACCGTCCACTTCCCTTTACGAAAGCTGAACTGGTTTTTAGACACACTGTCTAAGCCCCCTGTGTGCTTGGTTAATCTGTTAAGGATAACCCTTTCGAGCACTTTACCCGCTGTGTCCAACAGGTATATAGGTCGATGGATCCCCAGATGGCTTCCCTGTCTTTGGTAGCAGTACTACAGTCTGGATTTTCCTGGCGCCCTCGTCCAGACATCTTTGCATCGCCGGCCAGAATATCTCGGGCGCCAGTGAGATTGCCGTCTTGATGGCCAGCTTCGGTATACCGTCAGGTCCTGGCGCTTTGTTTAGCTTTAACGATTTGCCTATCGTGGTGATTTCCTCAAGCGTGACGATCGCTTCGTCCCCTTCATCCGCGGTGCATCATGGGGCGATTCTGCCATCATCATGGGGGGCCAGGCACTGTGGTCGTGACTCGGAAAGAGTTCCCCGATGATGACCTGTAGTAGCACTGGTGATTGCTCGGTTGGAGCTGTCGTGCCCTTAGTTTTAGCCATTACCACCCGATAGGCGTCACCCCATGGATTCGCGTTGGCTTTCGAACACAGACCTTCAAAGCAGGCTCGTCTGCTGGCTTTAGCTCTTTTTTAAGTGCGGCCTTGACGGTGGCTAACACCGCGCGGCGCTTAGATCTTTCCAGGTCCGATCGCGCCCTTTGCACACTCCTTCTAGCTTGGTGGCAAGATCTCCGGAGATCTTAGATCGTCTCTGTCCACCAGTAAACCGGCAGCCTTCCATCCCTAGGTTTGGCCTTTCTGGACAGTGTTGCGTCGCACACTCGTGTGAGAATTGATACGAGTTGATCCCCACGAGGATTTTGGGTATCGCTCATACCCTGTTCCCGCTCTAGCGCCTCTTTAAATGCTTCCTTATCGCAGTACGTCGTCCTCCATCTGCGGACGAACGGAACGGGTGCTCCTCCCTCTGCGCGCTGCCTAGCTCTGTGGGTGATGCTAAAGCGAACCGCCAGGTGGTCGCTATAGGTGTAGCCATCCTCCACCCTCCAGTTGTTCAACAGCCCAGGGCTGCTGAACGTTACGTCGATGATCGACTCCGCTCCATTTCTATAGTAGGTACTACTAGTAAACGTAATAGTCGACCGTTTTACAGGATTAACGGTCATACGATTCCTTTGGCACCAATCAACGAAGAAGTCCAACTCTCGAGTAATTCATGTTAAGGGCCTAAAAGCCATTTGTAAACAATGACTTTAAATGTCGATTTCTCTTTAGTCTTCCATCATTTTCGTGAAATGAAAGCAGCATCTGGTCGAAGAAAGTTAGTTCTACCAAATGCAGTAGCTGGATATAGTAGGATTCTCGTGATTCGTGAGAGATTAACGTTTAAAGTCATTGTTTACAAATGGCTTTTAGGCCCTAATCATGAATTACTCGAGAACTGTTGTTGCAGAAAATGCGCGACAGCGTCTGAGCAAATATTGAGGTAAAGCTTGAAGTCGTCCGCAAAGGAAAGTTTCGGCCTAGCCAAAACTTCGTCCACGTCGTTGAAGTCAAGAAGAAAGAGGAGTGGTCCAAGATGGCTGCCTTGTGGAACTCCTAAAGTGATGGGAAATGATGCTGCCGTAGATTCACGAATGACTAAAGTTTGCATTAAATGGACGAAAATTGCCGATTTTTCATGAGTTTACCTTACTCTGCACCGACGAAACTACCCATGAAACATCAATCATAGTAACTCATGAGTCAGCGGACAAAATTTGACAGTTCTATCAGTCGAACTCTAACCGTGACGGCAAAAACAGTGAAGCAACTCCATTCAGAAGTGTGCGTGTTCCAAGAACGGCACCCCGCCGCGTCGAAAACGGACATCGTGCGGCACTTTGTGGACGCCGGATTCGCCCGTTACGGCATCTAGAACATCTTGCCACTATTAGACAACAATCAGAGCTCAAGAGAGACAAGAAGCTCCAAAGGATGCTGAAGAGGAAGACCGAGGGAAAAGTGGCTACATTGCTGCGTGCGCTTGGCCGAGAGGTCGGTTCAATCGGCCAAACAGTGGAAAAGTACCTGGCAAACATGAATATACATGTCAGGAAGCGGAAGTCGCGTCCACTGGTTTCGGAACTGCAGGCAATGTTGCATCGCCAGCGGCTGAATGAGATGGTCAACTCGGTTTTCTCGGCGAATCGTGACGTGGTGGTGGTGATGAACGACGAGACCTATCTCACCCTGGATGGCAACGACTGGCAGAGCACCTCGAATTTTTACTCCCCCACGAAGGAAGTGAGCTCTGAAGTGAAGTTCAATACACACACCAAGTGCTGCTGTGGCTGACAATCAGCGAGAAGGGGATGTCAAAGCCGCTGTTCTTTCGCTCCGGGCTGGCCGTGAAAGGGGAAATTTATAGTACAAAATGCCTGCCGGAAGTTGCGTCGTTCATCAAGAAATACCGTAAGGGTGAAAACGCGGTGTTCTGGCCGGATCTGGCGTCAGCCCACTACTCGAAGCGATCGTTAGAGGAGATGGAGCGGCTGAATATCGATGTGGTACCGAAGTCGGCGAACCCGCCCAACGTCCCCCAGCTGCGTCCCATCGAGAATTTCTGGGCCAACCTAAAGCGTAAGATCAGCTATAACAATTTTGGCGCGAAAACTGAGGAGGAATTGATAAATGAAACGAAGAAAGGTTCCGGTTAACTGCCGGAAAGTCAATCGCATGGGCGTATAATTTTTTTGCAAGTAAGCTTTAATAATTACCTTCCATGGGAAATTTAACAAAAGGAATTATCTGTCTTAGCTTTTATTTTATCGCCATCCGAAAAAAAAAAGTTGCATTTTTTTAATGCAAACTTTACCTAAATTTTTGGTTTTGGGATTTCATTTATACCTATCACGTATTGATTATTTGTATAAACTATTATTGTTATCTGATGAGTTTCGATGCGTAATTTGCTCTGTCGTCTCTCCTGTTCATGTGATCTCGAATAATTTAATGAAGATAGAAGAACCAATCAACACATCATAGCTCATAATCCTTCTCCTCTATGCTTCCAGACGAAACAATAGAAACCGCCCTTCACCGGGATGCAGAGTTCCACGTGCTGATGTGCAATCTCCGCTACAGCCATATGACGATCCGATTCTGCCGGTTCGTACGGGTGGCTGACAACCAGGGTCTCAACATGGTGCACGGTGTCGGTTGGGATCGGTACCGGTACTACGGCAATGGGTTCGACACCGGTGATTGCGGGCTGGAGATTGAAGTCCCGGATACGATCGACAAAGGACTGTGGAAATGCGTGGTCGGCTATGGGGACGATAAAATGATGAAAGTCTCCGGTGCAATCATGGATAACAGTGACCTGGAAGCGAGTTTGGCAATCATTTCGTCGGAGGATGTGAATGTTTTGAACGGAACGGAAATGACCCTACAATGCAATGCGAACAAGCCGCTGGATTACTGTTGGTTCAGGGATAAGCATGGAGAGATTTACTCTGTTTCCGAAAGTTTAATGCCGGCCGTAGATGCGACTTATTCGTACAGTGGAATATCGTTGTCTTTGGGCGACTGCGGGATTAGGTTTAGTCTGGTCACAGAGGAAATGGCCGGGATATGGAGTTGCCACGTTGGAAGCAGTAGGCACACGCCACTGGAAGAATCGACACGTATTAACGTTAGAGTTGGTCTATCTCAAATAATTCCCATGGCGGAAACGGTGATTGCCACACCGAACGGTGCCCTTGTGGTGGAATGTTCTTCCATCCCTAAGAATACACCCTTCCAGTATTGTCGGTTCGTTGCACCTAGTGGACAAGCCTTCAGTTTGAAAGAGAGCATAACATCAGATCAAGCAATTCTAGACAACTACTATTCGAATCCATCGCACGAACCAAAAAAGGGATTCTGCTCATTGGTGATTAAGAAAGTTACCTCATCCGACCTGGGAGTTTGGATATGTGCAGGAAAGATAGCCGGGCACACGATGGAACAGTACGCATCGTTTGAAATTACAGTCCCACAACCCAGGATGGCCGGTGCTGAGCTGACTACAGCGTCAATCTTCGGAATGGCAATAGGTGGTGCCATTATCCTCCTGGGAGCAATCGGGCTGGGTCTCTACAATTATAGAAGGCGCCTTAAAAACCAAGCTGCAGCAGTGAACCATGAAATTGAGATGGAAGCAAGGGGTATCGAGAGACAGGCCGCCGAACGCTTCAGTATAGCAAGCAGATCTACCAATAGCAGCCAGGGAAGCCAAGGAAGTGATAATCAACTACGTAACGGAAACAGTTCTTGAATAAGAAGCCTCATTTTCAAAGGTACTAGTCAATACCATAAAAGTAAACGTTTTATTAATTTGACCGGTCGTAATAATTAAGATCATATATCCGAATAAAATATAGAAGGTACTTACAGTTTAATACTATCCTTGCGCATTTGAATATTTCGGAACAGACACAGATCGGACATGGCAAATTGCCGACCGGAAGCGGTGTTCAAATCGTATAACCTGTAACGAAAAACGTCTAAATCCAAAACAAAACAATATCAAATAACATCATCCCCCATTACCTCAGAATGAACCCAACGGTCATATCGTCGGTGGCGTGGATCTTCATCATGTTTTGAATCAGCCCGTTCGGAATTAACTTGAGAACCGGCTTGATGCGGTCCTCTCCCACCTCTACCAGCAGGGACAGGAACTGAAACATGAAGAAGATCTTCGGCGACAGTTCGTCCGATACGATGTACTGCGAGAAAGTTCGGAACAACGACTGCAGGCAGCCCTGGAGCGGTTCCTTCAGATTGGACGGACCTTCCCGCGCAGCTAGGGCGTGTTCCAGCATGAAGTCGCTGGAGCTGGAGTCGCACGACTCGGATCCAATTTTGCGCATCTTTGGCGCCGAACAGAGGGCGTCCAGCTCGTCGCCTTCGGTAACGATCGCGGCGCGGGACCGTTTCTTGGTAGGTGTGACCGGTGCTTCCATGGTGGCAATGATGCAGTAGACGCACAGCTTGGCGAACACTCTCGAAAAGGGATCGACGATCTCGGAGATTCTGGAAAGGTGGGAAGATGGGAAGGTTTAACTAAAATTTGTGGGGTTTTCTATAGAAGAATTGAAGTAGCATGTAGCCATTTTTTGCGTCTGTTTTCTTATGTACAGACGAGTCAGATGAGAAGTAATAGTAGTGGAAATCGAAATTGCGCTGGCGGACTGAATTTAGACTGGGGAAGAACACCCCCTTCCTTAATAAGCTCAAATCAACCCGTCTGGAATTGAGTTCGTGGCTTCGCGTTCTCGCTTACACGCTCAAAACTGCCTCTCTTTCATTTGTATTACTGTCCCTTTTTTTCTCACGGAAAATTTACTCAGTTTTCGTAAAAAGTGTAACAACTCATCAATTGAGTTGTTCCACTTTTTACGAGAATTGAGTAAATTTTCCGTGAGAAAAAAAGGGACAGCAATACAAATGAAAGAGAGGCAGTTTTGAGCGTGTAGGACTGTTGGTCTTGAAGATATTGATCTTTTTGGCAGTTCGTATAACAATGCCCGAAATGTTGTTTGTGTTAGGTATATATTTGTTGTTTTCGGTTTTAAACCTGGGTCAGGTCTGACTCTGACTCACAATTACCGAACGAAAACGGATCTAGAGTCGAGTCAGTATGATGGTGTTAGTGCAAAAACATAAACAAACATGAACCTTTTATTTTGACAGTTCATGTTTGTGTATTGGTGAAAAAAGTTGAGAGCGAACCTCATCGATGTTGCGTCGGATCCAGATCCGACCCGATTGAATAAAAAAAACGTTTTGACAGCTGTTAGGGCGGACCTAGGGCGAACCGAGTTCCGCACTAGCAATAACCAAAAACGACATTATTTTAGCTTACTTAAATTTGGCTTGCTTACTTACTTATGTCTCCTGTCCATCCCTAGGGTTGCACAAGGCCAACGTGAAAGACTTCCATCCTGAGCGGCTGCTCGCTTTAGCCTTGGTCCAGGTCAGATTTCCATCGACTTCGTTTATTTACTTATTGAGGCTCTAGAATTCATTGACCTGCTCCAGAATGATTCGGAGCGTGAAAATATGGTCCACACAAGATCTTCCAGCACGGAATTCCACCTGCTGCCGCCGGAGAATCGCGTCGATCTTCTCCTGAATCCGGTTAAGGATAACTTTGCACAGGACTTTGAGAACAATACACAGTATCATAATGCCTCCTTTACTAAGAAGCCCTGTATCCAGGCGGCCGGAAATGTCGCGGTTACAGAATAATTTATGTAACATTTGTGCGGATAGCATGGGGTCAGCGTTGAGCATCTCTGCTGATATGCGATCGACCCCGGGAGCCTTATTGGGTTTCATGCTTCGTTTCATGGGCCTCGGAGTTGACGCGAGTGATGCACTGTGTGCCGACCACTCCGAGATGTTGATGGTTGGTTGGACCACAGAGAACAGACATCCAGGCTCGAACATTTTTTTCTCAATTTACTGTGTAAATTTTCAAAAGCAAACCGTTGGAAAATCAGCGCCGCCTAGTCCAGGTTTCACCAAACTAAAAATGACAGCCTATCAAAACTCAAGGCGCGCAGGTGGCGCCATCACCATACGAATCACCAAAACTAACGGAAACAAGCTGTAATTTCAAAAAGGCAGTTACAGAAATTTACACACGAAGGGCACTCTAGCTTGGATGTCTGTTCTCTGTGGTTGGACGTCGTAATTTGCAGAAGTTGTTCGAAGTGCTCAAACCAACGTTTCAACTGGTCAGTGGGGTCGGTAAGGAACTGCCCAGTCGCATCCTTCACAGGAATCTTCGGATTCATTCTTGCTCCACTCAGGCGTCGTGAGATATCGTAGAGGGGGCGGATATCGCCAACGTGTGCGGCTTTCTCTCCTTCGTCGTCCAGGGAGTTCAACCACGCTTGCTAGTCCCGCCGGCAGCAGCGTTTTACTTCCTCCTCTAAAGACGAATACCGTTGGCGGGAATCGTACTTGGCTCTAATTTTTGCCCCCTCTATCGCAGCTTCAGCTTTTCTACGCTCCTCAGTCTTCCTCCAGTTTTCATCGATGATCCACTCCTTTCGCTGTGTACGCAGGTCACCGAACTTACTTACACTTGTCTCGATAAAGGCATTCTTGATGACCGTCCATTGTTCTTCCACGTTGCCACCTTCCGAACGAACGAACTTTTCACAGTCGTCGACTGTTCTTCCACGTTGCCACCTTCCGGGACATCTGCTGCTCGAGTCTAAAGCTCTTCAACGAACGAACTTTTCACAGCTGGATCTTCTAGTCGGCGTGTGTTGAATCGCCATTGGAGCCTCTCCTCCCGTCGCTGAATACGTGCAATGCGCAGGCGGATCTGGTCGATGAGGTGGTGGTCAGCTGCGATATAGGCACTGCGTTTATTTCGGACATCAGGATGGCTCCGTCTCCAATTTCGGCTGATTTTCTTGATTTTCTGTATGTCCATCACAGGAAACCCACCTGAATTTTTGGCACTGATCGATAGGGAAAGAGCGAGCCCCCGATCACCATGTCGTTGTTGCCACAAAAATACGCTCAATTTTTCGAGACCATGACGTCAACACGCTCAACGTCCGTGTTGCCGGAGCCGATCCTCGCATTGAAGTCACCAGTCTGTTGCAGGGCAGTGTGATTCACGGAGCAAATAAAGAGAGCGTGTGTCTCCTTTGAGTAACGACTACTATACTAACTTGTATTTCTATTCTCGGTACATAGCAGAGTGTGTTGTGTGAATGTTACATAGGTGTGTGTGTGTGTGTGTGTGTGTGTGTGTGTGTGTGTGTGTGTGTGTGTGTGTGTGTGTGTGTGTGTGAATGAGAAATGCAATGCACTGGGTAAAATTATCTGAACCAAATTAGCATCGGTGTCACACGGTTGTGCAACCCGACACTCCTCCTCAACGATGCTAGTTCGAAGTCTCAGTTGAATCTCTGACGCCGATGGCAGTTCGGTGTCGGTTCAACTTGATTCGATCCAACGGCTTCGTCATGGGGTCGGCTTCCATGCGCTCAGTTGGCATGTAGCGCAGATCGATGACTTGCTGTTGGTGCAGGTCCTTGGTGAAGGCGTACTTTGTGTCGATGTGTTTAGAGTGCGATTTTCTATCAGCTTCGTCGCCGGTCCAATCAGCGTCTACGAAGCATTCCATTTCACCGGATCCGGGTCCCAGGTGCAGACGATGATTTTTCGTGGCTTTGAGGCTAGCGGAGGACTCTTTTGGCTTCGGTCCAGTCACGGTTGGTAGGATTCGCGACTTTACGTCCCAGGAGTGAAACGGACTCTCAAATGTCCGGCCGAGTGTTGACCGAAACGTAAAGCAAACTGCCTACCAAACTACGGAATGACAAGTTTGTGGGCAATTCATGCTCCTCCTTTTGCTTGAGGGGTCGATCGGCACCTTCGATGGCTTGGCTTGCTCGTGTCCGAATCGTCGAATCAGCTTGTCCATGAAGATTGCTTGATCGAGTGTGTAGTGGTCGCCGTTCTTCACCACGTGGACCCCCAAGAAGTGCTTGAGCTCACCCAAACAGGAATGCTTGAAGTGTTGCTGCAGTTGTTCACGAATCTGCTCGTACTCCTCCTCCGAGTTGCAGACGACGACCATATCATCGACGTATATAAGGATGTATGCATGGTTTCGGATGTAGAGGCACGAGTCGGCTTCGTCTAGGTGGAGGCCCATGGACTTCAGAGCTCCGTCAATTCTCTTGTTCTATGCTCGAGCGGACTGTTTGAGCCCATAAATGCTACGCTTGAGGTGACACACCATGCCGTTGCCTTGATCAAAGCCGGGGGGTTGCTTTATGTACGTGTCCTCTTGCAGCTCCACGTACAGGTAGGCGTTCTTTATGTCCAAGTGCTTGACCACCATCTGCTGCTTGCTGGCCAAGACGAGGACTGTTCGAAGAGTCGTTTGACGCACAACAGGAGCGAACGCCTCGTCGTAATCTTGGAAAAATTTCTGTGCGAACCCCTGCGCGACTAATCTCGCCTTGTGTCGCACCACTCGACCATGTTCGTCCTTCTTTTTCTTGTACGTCCATTTACAGCCTACCGCTTTCCGATCGGGAGCAGTTGGACGAACTCCCAAGTACCGTTTGCTTAGAGCGCTTCGATCTCCTCCTGCATCGCGGCTTGCCATGCCGCAACTTTTGGACCTTCAATCGCTTCGGAATAGTTTTGTGGCTCATCGTTCAGGTGCTTCGTAACGTTGGCAACATCCCCGAGACGTTGGGGTAGAATGCCTTTCGCGATTCGTGTTGATCTCCTTGGTTCGGTTCCTTCGACGTCGACTTCCTCTCCAAGTAGAGTTTCTTTATCGCTGAAACCGTAAAAATCGTCCAACTTAGTTTCCACTTCTTTGGCAGCCGAGTCGAATGCTTCAGCGTCTCCGGCCTCCGGTTGTGCTTCGGGCTCAGCTTCAGGTTCCGCTTCGTGTGTGACCGGATCCCTTCGTGCTACCAGATCGAAATTCACTTCCTTTCCTTGGTTGCTTGCGAATACTTCAGCCGTTGCCTTCGGTTCCGTATTCGGTGCGCTCTCGATGAATTTCACGTCGCGGCTCACGTAGATGTTCCGTGTGGCTTTGTCGAGGAAACGATAGGCTTTATGTTCCTGGGAATAGCCAACGAAAGTTAATTTCTGAGCGGTAGCGTCTAGCTTCTTCCTTTTTACTTTCGGAATGTGGACCCATGCGCCGCAGCCGAATATTCTCAGATGATCCACCTTGGGTTTCACGCCGTTCCAGATCTCGTAGGGCGTAACGTCGAGGGGTTTGGTGGGCGAAATATTTTGGAGGTATACGGCCGTTGTTATCGCCTCCGCCCAGTACCGCTGGTCCAACTGTGCATCGAACAACATACACCGCAACATCTCAATGAGGGAGCGGTTCTTCCGTTCCGCGATCCCGTTTTGTTGCGGACTGTAACTGGCGGTGTACTGAGCCGAGATCCCTTCGCGCTTGTAGAAGGAACGCAGCTGCTTTCCGCTGTATTCTCCTCCCTGATCAGAACGGATTGCTTTCGGCGTCCGGCCGAAATGGGTTTTGGCGAAGGCGACGTACTCCTCGATGTTTGCGGCGATGTCCGACTTCTTTTTCAGTAGTTTTCAGTTCAATGCAGCCTCGGTTATCTTCATAAATAATCACGGAATCCGACGGTGCCTTGCAGTTGATGTCTTCCAGAAGTCCGGCCAATCAGATTTCTTCGCATAACTCCTAGATAGAACTCCTATCTAACCTCTGTCGAATTTCACTCAACGTGCTACTTAGCTAAAGATTCATTATAATGCATTTTAGAGTCTTGTATGTAACTTATAATATATAATATTTTCTGACCATAGTATATTTTAGCTTTAGAACCGTAGCTAAGGATTAATTTTAGGATATTATCTAAGAATTCACTTAGTAATTAACTTAAGAAATGTGTATCGTTTATAAATCGTAAATTCACTTTCTTCTTCTTCTTTGTCATCTCCTGCCGTTGACACTAATATCCGTCGTCCTCTGTCAAATAATGATCCCGCCTGACGTTTCTTTCTCCTACATTTTCGAGGGGCCTAGCTCTTGCAGCGGCGCTTGCAACAGGCTGCTTGCGACTTGCCAGGAGACCGGTGATCCGTAAACCTTGAGCAGGAAGCCCGTCACCGTCTTGCGATGTTCCGTATCGACGGCTCAGTCGGAATCGACTAATACATTTCTCTTGAAATGGCGCCCCGTGGTAGCTGTTCCCTTGAGATATCTTATGACACGCCTCAGTATTTGCCAGTAGTTCTGCTTAGGTGACTCCTGACACCTTCCCATGAAGACAACGGGGTTGCGCAGGCTGCACAGCATTTGGTACATAAAACTGTTTAGGATTTCTCGGTATGGCTGTGTGGTACGACTTCAGCTGATGTCAAGCGTCTGTGAGATTTGCACGTAAATCGCCGTTTTCTGGTGTTTCTGGAGGTTCTCTGCTTGTGCAGCAAGTGTGTAATTACGCCAAAAAAAGCCATGGGTCTGCCGCGTTGCTTTTTCGATCTCTCTGGGACGTGTCGTTATTGAGCTGCGCACAGATGTAACTCCAAAGACTTGTGAAACCTTCCGCCTCTCTGCGCCGGAGAGAAAGGCTTTGGCTACAAGGGTTCCACATTCCACCGCGTGATTCCGAACTTCATGTGCCAGGGTGGAGATTTCCAAAACCACAACGGCACTGGTGGCAAATCCATCTACGGCAACAAGTTCGAGGATGAGAACTTCACCCTGCGGCACACCGGTCCCGGAATCCTCTCGATGGCTAACGCTGGTCCCAACACCAACGGTTCTCAGTTCTTCATTACCACACGATGGCTTGATGATCGTCACGTCGTCTTCGGCAGTGTTGTCGACGGGATGGATGTCATCCGGAAGGTTGAATCTTTCGGAAATCAATCCGGCAAGACCTCCAAACAGATTGTTGTGTCTAACTTTGGTCAATTGTAAATTCTTACTTCATAATGTCACAAATACCTTTCCTTTCTCCTTAAAATGATTCAAATAACTTTTCATTATTTTGTTTCTAAAATATTCTACATTCTCTCACACAATCCGAAAAAATGTTCACATGAATACTAAAGATCAGCCATGTTGAAGATAAGTTACAAAACCTTCACAGGTCAGCTGAAGTCCTTTCTCCATCAGGATCTTCGTGGGATTGCTTTCCATCATGCCATTTTTTTCCAGAATTTTAGTAGCCTACTGCTTTAGTAGCTTTAGTTTACCAGGATTCCGGATGTACTTGACTCGCATCCTCAGGAAAAACTTTTATGAGGTCCCTACTTCTTGAGAGTCAAGTGGGCTGCTTTTTAATAGGGCGCTCGCTAACTGGGCTATAGCCCAGTTAAAAAGCAAATAAACTTCAAGAATCAGCGTTTGACATCTTGTTGTCAAAATTCGGAAGGGGCATGCCAAATTTTTTAAAACAATCGAGGACACAATATACTACATCGCAATAACATATAAAACATAAAAACATTATGTAATTGCGCAATTAAATATGTCAACCGAAATCAGATCGGAAGCCTCCTCGAAATTTATTTACATCTGAAATGTCAGCCCAGTTACCGAGCTGCATCCACTGACTGGGCTGTGTACTTAGCCCAGTTAGCGAACGGTTACTGTAACGGTTACTGAAACGGTTTTTATTAAACGTGTGATGAGAATGACGGTTGAGTTAGGAGAGAATATCAATGAAACCTCAGTTGCTTCGGTAGCTACGATTCACGATCCTCAACAAATCCACTTGCAACTCTTCTCTCATCTTAAGCATCTGTAGCTCGTCCTTCTTATAGCTCAACAAATATAGTTAGTAGTTTTACGTCAACAATTCGTACAACTGCTGCCCTGTGGGGGGCAGTTAACCGTAATTTGCAAAAACGTCGATGGATTCAATACTGACTTACAATAAGGTCTGTATCCACATTAATCCGGACACCTTCAATTCATTGTAACTTTTGAAATATTGCACGTAGGAATGAAAAATTTTACTGTGGTATAGCTGAGAGTCTATGATGAAAAATACTATGATTGATGTTTACATTTCATGTTTAGTATTCAAGATGGCGACGAAAGAAAAACAAGTGCGCGAGCGAATTTTGTACGGGCGTACGAAAAATCCTGACTTGTCAATACGGGACCTTGCAAAAACATTGCCACTGTTCACGATGTGCTCAAATCATTTTCGGAACGTTTGACGGTGGAGAGGAAACCGAGAACTGACAAAAACATTGGACGATCCTGTTATGGACCGAAAGGTGAAGAGGACATTAACGAAAAACCCAAATCTCTTCATTCGAACGGTGGCTCGTAAAATAGGGATGTCGCCTGGTTTTGTCCAAAAATCAAAACAACGTTTGGGACTTAAGTCGCCTAAAGTAAAAACAGTTCCAAATCGCAACGACAAACAGAACTAGCCAGCAAAATCACGGGCTCGACGTTTGTACTGCGGATATTTGACGAAGTTTTCATGCGTTGTTATGGAAGATGAAACTTATGTCCTGGAGGATTTCAAGCAGCTTCCAGGGCTGGTTTTTTATTCTGCTTTGGCCAGAAATGCTACAGTTGAGCATTTCAGAACGAAGAAGGCAACGAAATTTTCCAAAAAATACCTTGTGTGGCAAGCAATTTGCACGTGTGACAAAAAGAGTAAATCTTTGGTCACTACAGGCACAATCAACAAGGAGATCTATCAGAAAGAGTGTTTGCAGAAGCGATTGCTACCCTTCATCAAAAGTCACAAAGAAAAACCTTTGTTCTGGCCCGATTTGGCATCATGTCACTATGCTAAAACTGTGATGGAGTGGTACCAAGCAAATCAAGTGAACATTGTACCAAAAACCTCAAACCTGCTAAATTGCCTAGAGCTACAACCGATCGAGAGATATTGGGTTCTTATGAAGCGGAAGCTTTCTGGAAAGAAGTAAGGAATCAAAGACATCAAACACTTCCAGCAAAATGGACAAAGACGGCTTCTACGATTTCTGAAGAGTCTGTACAAACCCTAATGGACGGAGTAAAGCGCAAAGTTCGAAAATTTTATGCAAATACCGAATAACTATGTTTTGTCTTCACGAATTATTAAAACACATCCCATGAATCTGAAATAAACAACTACGACGGAAATATAATGCGAAATTTATTTTTTATTCATGTTTTGAGGTGTCCGGATTATTGCGGATACAGACCTTACTCCCACATGATTGCCTCTGCTCGTTGCACATCATAGCATATCGTATCGAGTAAGACCTGTACCTAGTCTTTGAACCCGAACACATCTCATCAAGGTGTTCCCAAAAATCATTGTCGATAACGCAAATGTTACCGCTGTACAATCCAGAGACTATAGAAAGATATTTCCAAAACAAATCAATACTTACTGCAGTTTGTTTAGTAGCATCATCGGAACCAGCTGCGAGAGTAACGCGATCGTGCAACGTTCCATATCCAGATGCATTATGGCGAAAACTATGTCCATGGTTTTGTTCATTTCCTGAAAAAAAAAACACATTTATTCAGTTCCTCCAACCATGAGCCCATAGCGTTCGTCTCCCCCTTACCCTAATATATTTACAGTGGAATATCTGCTGAACCAGCTTATCCACCAACCAGAACGGTCCACACGATTGCAGCAAATTCTCCAGCACCATCGTCGCATCGATCGGAAGCCAGCCCCGTTCGACCAATCCCTTCCACACTTCCTCGAACTGTTCCTCCAGTGGAGCCTGTGAAATCAGACTCTGTGACTGTAGCTGCGCCCTCATCTTCGGACTGGTCACCGGCAAGCGCTGGAAATCCTGCTGCATCTTCCGGATGATTTGCACCGTCAGTCCCAGCCGTTCCTTCAAATACTCATGTTGAATCATGTCCTCCGGGCTAACGTTGGTCAGGAATTGCTGTATCATATTCATCGGTTTAAGTAGCTCATCCTGGCGGATAATTTGCATGTACGCACACAACCACGAGGCGGCACAAATCGAAAAACAACAAAACCGCGCTTTCAAACTGTCCAGGAACTTCTTAATCTCTCCCGTGGAAAGCGTTTCGTTCTCCCATGCGAGTAGCACCTGATAGAGCAGTCCGGGGATATTGGCGCAAATTTCCTGCCACTTGAGCGATGTTGACTTCAAACCGTCCGACGAGTTGAGACTTACAATCAGTTCGTCGACTTTGTTCGTATCGCACAGCTTGACCATATTCATCGGCGATTTGTTCTTGTGCTTCTCAACCATACACTCGCGGACCCATTTTTCGAAGAATGAATCATTGCCGTCGAGCACAACGTCCGAACCGTAGTTCTGTACGATGAACACCAACATCAGGAAGGACACGTCGAACAGCGCTGCTCGAGTCATTGCCGGTTTTCCCATTTCTCCCGGCACCTGTTTGGAGTTTTCATTACATTTGATTAGTCCGGAGACAAAGGTTTTCAGCTTGCCTTCCACCGTAGCCACGGACAGGATCAACTCGAAGCTGTTACCTGACAGCACCTGACATAGCATTCCAAGCAATGCCTCCTGTACCTTGTTGTAATCGGAGCTCAACGTCTTTAGAATTCCAAGCAACGGCGGTTCCGCCCGGAACACGAACTTCACAATCGAGTGCTGATTGGTATTCAAATCCAGTTTCTGCATTCCACTGGCAATCATATCTCTCTTGGAAGCAATCAGCTTCGAATATTTCTCATTGATCAGATGATGTTTGAGCATCTCGTTCAGCAGACACTCCACCGTATTACAGGCACACTTTGCATCCATAAAATCTAGAATGGTGGAATCCTGCAGCAAAAGCTCGAATGCTTCAACAACATCCGGAGAATAGTCAAGCTTGGTGTCTTCAAAGTCGCTCGGATTTAACAACCGAGGCTGCATGTGGATTTGCCTGAGAATCTGAGGTACCTTAATAAAGGTAAACGCACAAATGTACGACTCCTTGGTCGTCCCACTGACATTGTTCAAACAGGTCAAGCAAGCACGAATGATCTCACAATACAGCCTCGGTAGCGAATACCCCTTCAAGGTTTGTATCGTCAGGAACTCTGAAACGTAGGTCTGAGTGTCGCAGTTGGGATTAAACAGAATATCGATCGCTATCAACGGCTGCAAGCAGTAGGTAATGGGTTCCACTCCCCTCCCATCGAAAGCCTTCATTTCCAAAGTGTCCGCATCAATGCATCCCACCTTCCGAATATATTCATTCACCGTTACATTCTTCTGGCTGCCCGTCGGCGGAACGAATGCGGATGAAACCGTCAGGTTGTCGATCCGCTGGCATTTTATCGACAGCAAGGAAAACAGTTCCGGATCCTCGAACTTACTCACATAAACCACACCCAGCAAGAACTGACTTTGAACGATTTTCTCCAACACATTGACCATCCTGTCCACCACCTCCTGCTGCTCGGTGGTCAGCGAACGATTCTCACTATAGCTTTCAATAGCATTCTCGTATATCTGCAGGAGCCAATAGACCAGCGAGAGCATCGCTTTGGTGAGCAGTCCCTCCTCCTGCTTGCCACGGCACGTCACGCCAACGATGATCGATTCCAGGAACTCCAGCAGGGCGATCAGACAGTGGTGCATCTCGAAGTGTTCGTACTTGGAGATGCGTTTGAGGACGGCCGCGTGTGAGATCAGGTGGGCACACAGCGAGTGTTTGAGGTAGGACAGGAATAGCTGGAACGGAAGAAAGAAAGCTGGTTACGAATGGGTCGAAACGGGGGATGTATCGGGAACTTACTGAATTCGCCCCGGAGCCAACTACTGCTTGTTGCAGTATGCAGTCTGCCAAGTTGTAGACATCGCCACTCACGCCACGTGTCAGAACCTGAGGGGAATAGATAGACGGTTATTTTATGGGGATGATAGATTAAGGAACTCAGAGATACAGATCGGATGCCGTTGAAAGCCGGTCGTTGGATGAACCGATTTTCGAATTAACATCTTATGTACATCGGATCGGATTCGGAGATTTGCTACCTTCTAAAGCGCATTCAATTTGGAATGGTTACCGAAGTTCATTCGAGTCTCTTGTGAAAATAAATGTTTCTGCACCCAAAATGTCTTGACGCCAACGTCTTTATTGTGTCTTGATTGAGTCACATCGGGGCCATACTAACCGAATTTCAAGAAGTGTGGACGGAGCACTGCTGTAAGGACGGAGCTTTCGGAAAGCCTCCGAAAGGAAGCCGGAAAAATATTGACAGGATAGTGACAGAGAAATTTCGATTATCCATAAGGTTGAACTTTATCAGTTTTCGAAGACAGGTTTGGGGAAATAGGTGGAAGCAGCGAGTGTAAAGGCTGACTAAAAGTTAACTGGTATGGACAAAAATACCTGTAAGTCGTGATTCAATCAATTTAAACAGTTTATTAATGGTTACTTAGCATTAGCATCAAAGTTTGCACAATTCGTTGAAGAGATTGCATGTCACCATGAAACGGATCCAGTTACGGATACGTTTTTTCACGCAATAATCTCCTCGATCGCTCACCTAGCCACGTCCGTGCAACCGTTGAAGATAGGGAGGATTTGATAGCCTTCAGTAGAATCAAAGAATAAAGGAAATAAATAGTCGGAGAGAATAGTTTAACAGAATGTCCTGTTTGGTGCACAGACAATGGTCGTTATTTGAAAATGGTCGTTGGGAGCATCTAGTTTAAGAAGGCTAAATGATGCTCCATTTTTCTTCAAACGGTTGGGACCTAAGCAGTAACTATAGTCCTAGCTTCCTATGGTTTGTGGTTATAACAGTTAATTAATGGATACTCATTCGAGTTCTAGCGCTTAACGCGACCGGACGTGTTTTTCCCTAAGGGACTGTTCATAAACCACGTAGACCGAAATTTTACATTTTCAGACCCCTCTCCCCATCGTAGACTTTCGTAGACTTTCCAACCCCCCTCCTAAAAGTTTACGTAGACTTTGTCAAAATTTGTTTTCAATTTATGGAAAATGTTTAACAATATGTGGCTTTTGCGGTTTAAGGAACGATTGATGAAAGAAAAACTCAAACAATCAGGTTATGTAGTTATTCCTTTTATTTTGTTTCATAAAAATACCATAAATAAAAATAACATCAATCAATAATGCAAATGCTAAAGATGCCCACACCACGGTTGCTTAAACCAATAACTAAAGTTCATCAGCGGAAGTTCTGGTGGGATTGTTTCTTGGATGTCAAGCCCAATGATTTCCACAAAACGTGATTCTATCCATAGAGCATGTGTAGCTCCGTTCTCGTCGACCTCACAAATAATTCCTTCTAGCGTTGCTGCAGAATCTTGAGTGGCCTTATTTGCTTCGATGAAGTATCTGCCTTGTGGATGCTTTTGCGTTGACCTGCATTCAGTTTTGTCCGCAAATGCAGTCCACAATCGAAGCATTTGCGGCTATTTTTAGTTTTACTTTACATATCAAGTTCAGTTTATTTTCTTTGAAAGTTTACCGAAAGCAAGTTGACGTCTTCACAGACCTCTTTATGTATTTTCCTACTTTGTTCCATCCTGCGCTATAGCATTGTTGACAGGTATTACAACCGCATATAACTAAAACCCTCTTCTAAATGTTTGTCAAATGGAGCAGAGTTAACTACTCAATGCTGACATCATAAACTTACTAATGAGGTTGGTACCATGGATTTGATCTATCGATGTTGTAAAAAACTAATAAAGAAAACACAACCAACACGCTCAATTACTGGGTCTTGTGTGCTGAGTCTGTGAAACTAAAGCCTGTCAACGTTAATTTTGGGCAGCTATTATTTGAGTGTAGATATTGAATTATTTCACGGGTCACTGAAACGTTTCCAATATATGACAGCTGATTCTCTCCACTTTATTTCATGGTACAACATGTTTACATTATTGTTACATTCAGTAAAATGGCGTCGAATCAAGTGGACATGCGTGTTTTGTACGAACGGCGGCAAAATCTAAATTTATTGGTAGCACTGCAAGAAACTAAAACTACCGAAAAGAACCATGTTTTGTGTTTGCAAATCATTTTGACCAGCCTTGACTGTGGATCGTAAGGTTGGAAGTGGAACAAATCGAAAGTATGCTCCCGACATATGGACAAGAAGGTGGTAGCTATTATTGATCCGGATCTTTCTGTGCGAAATGTAGCGTGGAAGTCAAAATCATATGTAAAAAAAAGTGAAACAGGGGCAAAGACTGAAGGCGTACAAAGTGAAAAAGGTGCCCTACTGTGATGACATGCAAAATTTCACTGCAAAAGTCTTCTGCGGTGCTTGACGTACATACTCAGAGACTTTAAATAGCTTCTGGACCTGGCTTTTTATACCGCGAATGCGCAGGAGCACCGTTTTATAGCGTTTCCGTACAAAGAAGGTGTCCACATTTTCGACAAAGTATATGATTAGGCAGGCCATGTGTAGTTGTAGTCGAAAATCTAAATGTTTCGTTTCTACCGGTACTATCAATGAGGGTGTGTATGAGAAGAATGTCTGCAAAAGTGGTTGCTACCGTTTATCAGTAGCCACGACTATCCAGCTCTGTTCGGGCCTGATTGACCTCTTGTCACAATACGAATGCTTCCGAATGGCATAAGCTACAAGAGGTCAAATACGTGCCAAAACAGCCAATCACTAAACTGTCCAGAGCAATGCCCAATAAGAAGTACTGCCCAAGTAACCACAAGCATTATATCATAACACTAATTCGACCGACTATCAGCAACAGTAATACCATATACATTTTTTCAACAGCTTCATCATGTAGCAGCATTACCTATACATTAAACATGTTATGATGCATTACTATATTTCTACAAACAGCTTAACGTTAAATACGCATTAAATGATCCATTAATGCATTGTCTCTAATAAATGCTTCATTGCTAGCTAAAAAGTAGCAATGATGCAATATCATCTGGATGACGTTTCCAATTTCACTTGGAAATGAAATACATATGCTCGAGCTGAGCTGCCTGTCAGATTCAGAATCGTCACCTTCATTCTCCTTAACCAGAAAGTTTGGATTCTTAAAATTTCTCGTTTTCACCAATATTGACCACGCTGGACTATCGGTGCAAATACAAAGCCGAAGCGAATTCATCTTATTAATTCGGTCCAAACCTGTATGATGACAATGCCTCGGCTTTTTTTGCACCGATATTTCAACACGGTCATAATTAGGTGAACAAGGAAAAATACTCATGTTGCGACCTCAACTTTGACGCCAGCTGTAGTCCAAACCACTTGATGGAAACAGTTTCAATTTTGTCCACATAAATTTCTGTATTTTTTTAAGTCATGGAGAAATTTTTAATATGCTACCTAAATTTTTCACAGAAATACGGTTTTTTTAAATTGGTATGTCCAAAATGACTTTTTTCACATATGTTATGATAACTTCAAATTTATAAACTTTATCAACATAAAATTTTGGTCACATAAGGTCGAAACATTAGTTATAACGTTGTCAAAATTTCAGCCAAATATATTGATAATTGACAAAGTTACAGAAGGTTGAACAACGCGTTTTTTGGAAGCAAACTTTCGCTCGGCTTTTTTTTTGCTATTGAGTGTACAATAAAAAAAAAATTTAGAACGCAACTAGTAAAATCCAAAATTTGTACGTTTGTTCGTATCATTAATATGTTGAAAATAAACATAATGTGATTTTAATTTCAAACAGCGATGTCACTTGGTTTTAAACATAAAATATGTTTGAAGGAAAGCAAGTTTATGTTTGCGGCCCGAATAAACTAATTTTATGTTTGGATTTACCTGTAATATGTTTGTTATGACGGATTTTTTTCTGCGTGGAAGGTATGAATATCAGTTTTGTAGAGAGTAAAAAAAGGTCTACGTAGACTTTTGGTATATCCCCCCCTCCCCCATCGTAGACAAACGTAGACTTTTTCGAAACCCCTCCCCCCCCCCCTTAATTGTCTACGTGGTTTATGAATAGCCCCTAAGAGCGATGATCAACACTCTCGCACCACTTTACTCACTTTTGAGTACAATTGTATGTTATCTCTTTTCTCTCATGGAAATGATTACTCAATTTTCGTTAAAAGTGGATCAACTCAATTTTTGAGTAGATCCACTTTTTTACGAAAATTGAGTAATATTTCCGTGAGAGAAAAAGAGATAGCATACAATTGTACTCAAAAATTGAGTAAAGTGACGCGAGAGTGAAGTGCTAGTTTGGACGTTGCCAAGCAGACGGAAAAGTTTATATTAGAGGAGGTGCGAAGATCTCCGTCTAATTTTGGAATGCTGAATTTGAAAAGAACTTACAGTAGCGAAAAAGTGAAGTTTGTTTTATTTTTGTGCGTGTGAAAAACGGTAAAACGTGGAAAAAGTTTGTCAGCCATATTCCTCATCGTGTGGTAACGGCATACGGTAGTTGGTGGTGTGCTTGCGTGTATTCGTATAGAAAAATAATTGAGATTCTACAGATGTAAGAAAAAATCTATGCGTTGGTTTGTGATAGTATGCGAGTGCTAGCCGGCGCTCAATTCTGCAAGTGGATACGGTATCAAAGATTCAGCTAAGTATAGTATTTTAAATGGTCCGGTTCCATTAGGAAATACGGTAGTGTTAGTATGAAAAACATGGATGGTTTGGAGACTGGATCGATCATAAGTGTGTGCGGCGTGTGGGAACGAATGCGTTGTATACACGGAAAGACCCAGACAGGCGACGTTTGCGCATTTTTCTGTCTGACTGCCTCTTCTGCTGCTGTGGGTTTTTGTGCGTTTTGCTTTTAAAATTTCTTATCCTTGCTGAGAGTGAGTTGGATTATTCGTCGTGCAGGGCTTTGCGTCGGAACGGTCAGAAAAAGGGTTTGCCAGTCGAGTATTACCCTCAAACATTCTCTTGTTTAATGTGCCTTTCCCTTCTCTTGTTGTTCTGGCGTGTTCTATGACGAGCTTTTTGACGGCTAGTCCACACACACTTGTGCGCCATCGAAGTCTAGTGAGTGAAAGCGACAGGGGCAAAGTATAGATCATTGCACCGAATCTGTTAACCTCACTTTTTGACAGTTCAGGGAGCTTGTTTACAAGGTGTTACAATTTGGACCGCTCAAACGAAATTTTTGATTGGCTTTTGTACGGATTCTGTACGATTAGTTTCAGGAAATGATGTAAAAATAAGCACTAGTGTCTGTTTTCCGGGTATTTTACTTCAATCGTAATAAATTTGGAGCTTAAAATCTCAAACCGATCTTACTGAAAATATTCTAAGTCCACGTAAACAAGCTCCCGGAACTGTCAAATCTGCATTGATGACGCCACCGTGCAATGATCTATTGTTAATTTTCTAAGCCACAGAGCATCAATTGATAGGCGTAAAGGGAAGGGAACGAGGCAACACCACGTAGCTGTAACAGCTGAAGTCTTTCGATAAGAGGGTGATCTAATTAATTGCAGATATACATTCGATCATCGTTAACTGTTGTGCTCATATTATTATTTTTTAATGATATTATATTATTTTTTCCGGTAATATGAAAAGATATTATTGAATTTAACTCTAAGTCATTACTTTAAATCACTGTAGCACACATGAGATCCACTACAAATGGTTATTGCGATGCAAGGAAACGGAAAAGTACATGAAGTTTTTAGATATGCTATTCTTTATAAGATATTTAATTACAGGTCATCCGTGGAATTCCCAAGTTTTGTAAAATATTTTCTAACTTATTTTTGTCATCGTATGTGTTTACTTTCAGGTTCATAATGAATATGCAAGCCCTTGTATTATTGCTACACGATCACTTCACTATATTTTATATACTTTTCTTTGTGACATAACATATTGATTTAATATTTGCATCATTATCATTACCATTTTTATCATTATCTTTTTGTCATTAAGCAGGATCATGATTTATGTCAGTAATGTTTTATTATTTTTACATCAAAAATTACATATGTATACTATTAATTATTGTGTCATGTATGTCTAACGATCAATTTGATCCTTTCTTTTTCCTTTTACTATTAAGAAGTGTCTGGTGCCTTGACTACAGAATCCTTGAATCCTTTATTATTGAATGTATATTTTAACTTCTGCAAATAGACATTCTACCAACTCTGAGCTATCCTCACTTTTTTTATAATAGTTGTACCAATTTTAGTTGATTGGTTATCTTATTATTATTTATTAAATTATATTATTATTATTATTTATCTTATTTTTTATATCCAAATATCTTCAACCTTATCTCCATTCTCCTTTGATTAAGACGTATAAAATGCCTTCAATACACGGGGCTTCGACTGAATCTGCGGCAGATATTCGTACTTATTACTGAAAGTTCGATTAGGTTTCCTTGTTGATTTACTAGTTTTCTTCACAGGCTCGACAGCTGATGTTACTTATTTTAAAAAATTTAGCAAGCAAGACATGCTAGGTATACGGTATACGTTTTTAAACTACATACATTTTATTTACTTACTTCCTTTAAATATTTTATATATTATATTGCAAGCACCTCATTTTATTTCATTGAATTAAAATATTTAAATACTGGGATGGGAGGGTGCATCAGGGCATCATTGAAGTTGCAATTGGACAATGGAGTGGATGGCCAACCGAGTCTAGGAGGATGTATCTATCATTCATGATTGGTACATTCTACTCCAACAATTGTAATGAATTTGACGCGCCTTTCTCAAACAAACCATCTAGTGGAAAGCTTAATTGAATTGCGTATTTTGTTATTCGTTTTATCGGATCATATTGTTGGAAGGAGATTCTCTTATTCCCGCAGGTTTCGCGTAAGTGTCTCTGCTTACGGGTCTGCCCAACCCTTTTTGGCCCTTCATACAGCAGTATGTTGAATTTAAAACGGTAACAAAGCATGATCTTTCTGTTAAGTGGAACCGCATGCAGGGCAAGGCCCACGCTAGGATGGTGGCTTCCTACATACATACATACATACATAACAGTTAATTAATGGATACTTTATAGTACTTCAAAGTTACAGCATTAGATGGTTACATTTCACCAGTTCGAACGAAATTTCGAACCTTCCTCTTGATGGAGCGCCCGCACGGTGAAAACGGATACGAAATCAGCGCTTTTTTCAATTTTTCCCACATTTGTTGGATGTTCTTTACTGCTCCGCTGCTTCGTCGAAATCGCTACATTGAGATTGCCCAATATTTTTCGATTGGTCAAAATTCTGGGCAATTCGGAGGATTCATTAGCTTGGGGGCAAATTCGATCTTGTTGGCAGCATACCACTGCTAAACCACCTAGGAATAGTGGCAGCTGGCCAAATCGGGCCAAACGATGACATTGCCCCTACGCATGCGGATGAACGGCAATACACGCTTTTTCAGGCATAGTTCGATGTAAACTTGGGATGCCATCGTTGAGGATGAGACGAATGGTTCCGTTTTCAGATCACAACTGCAAATCGCTTACCAAATTATGGACCTTCTACACGAACTTGTCGGCAAACACGAACTTTAATCTTCTCGGCACATCCTTACGTCCAGTCGCGATGTAAAACTTTCAATCGGGAAGCTGCTTAGAAGTATTTTTCTTCTAGGGATGGGCATTTTTGAAAATAGAATCGATAGAATCGAAAATATGCATCGATTTTTCAAAAAAAAAAAAAAAACTACGATAGTATAGAAGGTAAATAGTCGATTTGGATAAAATCGATTTTTTTAAGAATAATATTTGCGTTTTAGAAACTGGTGGAATATAATGGTATATTCCTCGCTCTGCCTTTTTTTATATAAGAAAAATCGTCAAAGACTCATTCAAGAGCAAGTTTGCAAGGTCATCTGATAACCAATGTATTTGAACTTTATTTTTAAGAATCATTATATAACCAATTGATAGGAAAATTTCAAAAACCTGTTACACTCGAACAAAATTGATTTCCAGAACACAGTCCCATTTTATTTTCAAATTATACAACGGACTTATTGAATGGCGTTAATAGAAGAACAAAAGGATTAACAAAATAGCATAAGACAATAAATTTAACAGATCAATTTTGGTATTGCAGAGATTGCTGTTGCCATTACAGAGATCGACGAAATTTTGTCGAGTTGGTCAACTCAGTCGATCGCTCTGAAACAAGTGACCGATCTGTAACATTTTGTCGTGAAAGAGTTTGTTCTGATATGCGTTTTTCATCGGTTCCGGGTAACTGACTGAGCAAGGTAAGAAACACACATTACCATTATTGCACGTGAATTGAAAAAAAAAAACAATTTACTTCTAGCAAACAATGTACAATCCTATTAAAAACAAAACAAATTACCGTCCGTTTGAATGGCTCATTGAACTGATAAAATTTAATGTGGACATCACAAGAGGCTCTAGTGGTGTGAAACTAGCAAAACTAATGCTTAGTAGAAGTGGTAAGAAATTGACCAAGAACTCGATTCATTAGGATCGCCAATGCGCCTTGGGTCAATATTACAAAAAAAAATGTAATTTTCTCGTTTGTGATTCTAACATTAGCTCGCAAGCCCAGTTCGTTGCCCCACAGAGACTCAGAACAACAGTTGATGTCGATGAGCTTTTGAAATTAATCCTAGAACTCTGATTTTTTTCTTAAGTACTTCTAAACGCACTATTTCAGTACAATTGCACTTGGGATTAGCATATCGACCCACAAGTTAAGTGGTTTAAGAAATTAGTCCTACATGTCTTAGAGATGTTGAAAGAAAATTTCTTAGTAGTTTAAACAGATATATCCCAAAAAAATCAGGACCAAACATCTCCCATTTCCCAGAAGTGAGAAAACTTCCCAGAAAATCAGGAGAGGGCTTCTCAGAGCTCCAGGAAGAAGTTTAGGGAACAGCACTACTAAGAAGTTTGAAACATTCCAGAGGTTTAGGAGTTTTCCCAGAAATTCATGATGTACTTCCCAGAAGTCCAGGAAACAAAACTTTCCCGAACTCTAACCAAGGAGGCCGCTATCTAAAATTTCTCGAAAATTCCGCATTAAACTTCTCAGAGAGAACTTCTCCGAGGTTCCCGAATAAACTTTCCAAAATTTTTGTTGGAACTTCCCAGAAATGCTAGAGAGAATAAACATCTTCAAAGAACAGAAAGAAACTTTGTAGTTTGAGCAAAAAGTTTCACACATTCAGGAACAAACTTCCCCGAAGTTCAGGAGAAAACTTCCCAAAAGTTCAGAAGAGGACTTCTTAGAAGTTCAGGACAAAACTTCCAACAAATTTAAGGAAATTTTCCTAGAAATTTTAGAGAGGACTTTCGGTGTATCGGGAGTTTCGGTGAATTTTTCCTCGGAGTTCTGGATGGGACTTACCAGATGTGTCAATAGAATAAGCAGGGTGGCCACACAATATTGATGTAAAAATTCCCGCATTTTTCCCGAATTTTTTCCGGCATTTTTGCCTTATTTTCCCGACTGTAAAGATGAGTTAATATAAATTACTCGTAGCTAAATCTCTGAGCTCCCAAACTTTTTCCAGTTTGATTTACCACCAGACACTTTAAATTTATTTAAAATACGCCTTTTTGTGCGACAGGATGAGCCAATTTCCAACAAATGTTGTCAAATTTGGTAGCTCCTTCTTGATTCTAGCCAAAATTTATCCAAACCATTTTCTTTTCTCTGGCAAACAACGTCAGACGGTATTGAGCACAGCTGTTCAAATTCTTCTTTCACCATGTGTTAACACGCTTACAAACGCAATTCGCCAAACTTCAAACACATTCGCCACCACATGAAAGATAAGTTCATTTCTGGCCTCACCTGTTACAGCCGTGTAGCCAGATCTTCTAAGGGCACCTTCAACGGTGGTTCAAATCGTGGTTTGGATTAATTTATTTAGACCAAACGCAAAAACATCGCTGCATCGCTGGTGTTTGTAAATTTTGTTTTATACCGGATCTATCTTGCATAATTTCAGAACTTATATAAGCTTCTAAGTTTCTTACTGAACGCACTCTTTAAAAATTTAATTTAATGAACTTCGGAATATCTATGAAGATTGGGTGGAAATGTCTATAATGAACATGATAGAAGTTGATTCAATTTTTTGGCAGTTGAATAAAATAATTAGAAGTTTCCAGATAATCATGACGTTTGCTCACTTTCTTTCGAGAAGAGAAATGGTGGAACTTTAGAGAAGTTCATTGAATTGCCGAAAAATTATTAACGTTTCTTGAAACTTGGATGAACTTCCAAAAAGTTTGCTGATCGTCCATGGAATAGGCACAACTTTCTGGAAATGACGGGAACTTAGAAAATGAGATTTCGTTTCCCAAAAGTTGTTTTAACTTTCAGCAGGTACATATTCTGTGATAATAAGCAGAATATCACACATATTAAAATAACATATGAGAAATTGAAAAAAAAATCTTGGAAGCCGTGGAATTTCTGTGGAATAGTTAGCATTACCGAGATGTTGTTAAACCGTACAAGAACTAGAAATTTGAAGAAAAATTAGTATCTTCCATTTAATTCCAACTACCTTTGCTTATCTTCGACAGATACGCGTATTTCGTCTACAATGTGCAGACTTCTTCAGTGTCTCGTACTAATAACTCGACTTGGAAGAAGTCTGCACATTGTAGACGAAATACGCGTATCTGTCGAAGATAAGCAAAGGTAGTTGGAATTGAATGGAAGATACTAATTTTCCTTCTAATTTCTAGTTACAGGTATTCCACTAAACAGCTCAAACCCTCTAGCATTCGGTACAAGAACTTTTTATGATCTTCAAGATTGTGAATAGGTGGAAGTTCTATGAAATTGATTAAAAAGTAGTTAGTTTCTTTATTCTCGTTTTGGAGAATAAGAAGAAGTTCGAGTTCTTCTTAAAACTTAAATACCCTGAACTTTTGGGATGTTTTCGGAACGATTGAAAAAATTCTCGATTACATGGAAAGATCCCTGAAGTTCTAGGAAACTCCCCAAAGTCCTTTGAATGTTTCCTAAACTTTTCGAATGCTCAAAAAATCTGGGACGTTTTCTGAAATTCTGGAAAGTTCTCCGATCTTAAAGGAAGTTTTCTGAAATTCTTGGAAGAACGCAGGACTACTGAGAAATTTCCTAAATTGCTGAATCCCCTGAGCATCTGGGAGTTTTTTCTAGCTTTTGGAAAGTTCCCTGAACTTTTAGAAAGTTCCCTGAACTTCTGGGAAATTCTCTGAATTTCTGGGACGTTCTTTGAATGTCTGAGATGTTTGCTGACCTTTTGGAAAGTTTCCTGATCTTTGGGGGAGTTCCATGATCTTTGTGAGCATTTCCTGGAGTTCTCAGAAGTTTTTTTAATTCATGAGAAACCCTGAATTTCAAGAAAATTTCTTGAACTCCTACAAGTTCGCTAAACTTCTAAGAAGTTCTGTATATGTCTAGCAAGTTTCATGAAATTCTAAGAAGTTCACTAAACCTCTAGGAAGATCCGCAATTTGTTGAAAAACTTCATGAATCTCTTGACTGTTGGAAGTTCTCAAATTTTCTGGAAAGTTCCTTGAATTTTTGGGAAGTTCCCTGAACATCTTGAATAGTTCTATGAACTTCTGAAAAATACCCAAAATAATCTGATAAATTTTCTAAACTTCTGGAAGCCCCCTGAATTTCTGGATAGTTACCTGAACTTCTGTGAAGAACCCTTTACTTTTGGGAACGTCCCAGAACTCGTGGTAAGCTCCTTGAATTTGTGGACAATTCCGTGAATTTCTAGGAAACTATCTGAATTTCAGGAAAGTTGTCTGACCTTCTAGGGAGAACCCTTAATTTCTGGAAAGTTCCCTGATTTTATGATATTGCCCTTTGACATCAGTGAGAATAGCTTAACCTCGGGAAAGTCTAAGTCAAATCTAAAAAGTATACCGAGCTACTGATAAGTTCCCTGAGTTTCTAAGTGCACTGAATTTACAAGATTGACATTTGAAGCAGGCGAGAACGAGCTAACTGTGGCCAAGACCTCCATCCCTTGTTTAAGGACGGTGTGAAATCCACAATTTACACTTGCGTTAAGAAAGAAATTTCCAAAGAGATTGATGAGATTGAAAATGTACACATCGAGATTTCAAACCCACTGCCAATGGATTCGTAAGAAACAGAGGGACGATTTTGGAGCTTCCCATGAGCTACCTGAAGCACTGAAGCATATCGATCCAGAAATGAATGGTGTAATCCGTTAGCTCGTATATCGAGTGGAAGCTCAACCCACGGGCAGTCCACATCTGTCTAGAAGATAAGCGCTCTACCAAAAGCGAAGACTCTCTCGAAGTGTCGAAATGTCGGACAGAAACAGTGAAGGAATGCAGGAAGAAAGATCGGGTGTTTGGCAGGCAAACCTAGATCCCGCAGACCTACCAGAACATACATGGACAATTATCGTAACTACAGTTCAGTTCGGTTAACGGCTGAACATGTTTCCACATCAATCGTTCACTACCAGTAAGTTTATAAAGTTGTCTCGCGTAAATCCCAGCAACCCAGTCAATACAAGTCCTGTCACAGCTGTCGAAGCATTCATCCAAATTTTAAAAAATAAACCATTCACTCATCCCGTTTAACCATCCACCGCAAACCCTGCATCCTAATCATGATCGACAAATTCAAGCTCGGTTCCGGTTTGATTCGATACATCCGTGGAGTGCCGTCAGCACCAGCGAAACCCAAATTCAAATATATACAACCTGCAACGGCTCCGGCCCCGAGACTGCAGCAAGCCTCAGCCGTAGCGAAAGATTACTACAGCATTCTAGGTGTCAAACGATCAGCCAGCTTTCGAGAAATCAAGCAAGCCTACTACTCATTGGCCAAGGAATCACATCCGGACAGCCAGCGCCCCGGTTCCAACGCACAAGCGCCGGTCGATGAAGCCAAATTCAAGGAAATCACCGAAGCTTACGAAGCATTGATGAGCGAGTCCAAGAAGGGCGACAGTGTGATTGCCCTCAATCCGGAGTTGTACAGGTATGCTAATAGGTTGATATATCAATATGCAGCAGTTGAGTTGATGATCAAAACGTCCCCATTCGTAAATTCCCAGACACGTAACTCGAAGTCGTAACCAATCGATCGCAACCAACTGGAACACGATAAACGAGCTGAACTACAAGGACGTTATTCTAAGCATCTCGTTCAAGGAAGCTTCCGAGGGAAGTAGGCGCGAGGTAAAGCTACCGATAGGATCAAAATGCGACAAATGCTCCGCCTGGGGCAGTTTTCCTCCCCTGGACAGCGAAGGTTTCTGCAAGGTTTGCCAGGGAACGGGAAAACAAACGCTCCAAACCGAAAATGGCACTCTCTGGATGACTTGTAAATTTTGCAAAGGCATACGTACCGCACCGCAGAAGCTGATTTGTTCGAAATGTCTCGGCAAGGGAGTCACTCTGAAACCGCAGCCCATCGCAGTGAACATTCCCAAGGGATCTAAAAATCGAGACATAATCAAAGTCCGCATCCCGGGACATCAACGGTCGGTCAACATCATTCTCAACGTACAGGATGTCGACCGTTTCCACCGTGATGGCCTCAACATCCACTCGACCGAGCAAATATCGCTGACGCAAGCGATTCTCGGCGGTAACATCTCCATCAAAGGCATCAACGGTATCTTCAATGTACATATTCCACCGGGAACGCAACCTGACTCGGAAATTCGTATCGCCGGTAAGGGCGTTTGGGACCTCTCGACACAGGAACGGGGTCAGCATATTGTGAGAGTAAAAATTCGCATTCCAACCAAGCTAACTACACGCCAGCGGCAACTCCTTGCAGAGCTGGACGCCTCCCTTAAAGAAGGTCATGACAAACTGGACTCACCGTTTTTACGTTGATTCCCCACTGGCAGTCGGTCCAGCGTTCCTTCCAGGCTTGCATCAACATTAGCTTCAGGAGAGTTGTTTTGCTGGTCGTTTTCTGATTGTCCATAATCATGTTCGAAAAGGAATCGCTTTGCTGGAACAATAAAGACATTGTTTTAGTATAATCACAAAGGATTTTAATATAAGAGAGTACCGTAAACTATCTATAAACTTTTCCTCTCAACTATACCAATAATGTTCTATTAACTGTACCGCGTCCGCAGATAGTAATGTTGATATTGACAAAGTTTGACATTTCACGGACGGTATTCGCCGGTGTTGCCAAATTATTTATGAACGTAAAGGTGTTTTCCTTTAGTTCGAATCGGAGGCCGCTTCTGTGCAAGTTGAGAATTTGATACACTCTGAGAATTGCGAATCTTTCAGAAGAAAATCTAAATTTTTGCAACGGATCAATCTTAGATCAAAATATCCATCTGGATTGGAGGTGCTCTGATAGTTTAAAAAGTACTTAATTTTATCGTTCAGTATAAAAACTGTACTATAACGACCCATATATAGCACTGGCAGAGATAAGGTACTCCAACTACTAACTTAACTTTTTTGTTATTATCAAGTTTATATGTACGGATTGAATTTGAAGTTCATGCGTACAAAATGCAGACTTTTGGGTACACCCAACAAACATCGGTGTTGAATTAGAGCTTGTTCAAGCAAATTTGGAGAAGCTATTCAGCTGTTTTTTTCTAGAATAGCTGAATAGCTTCTCCAAATTTGTTTGAACAAGCTCTTATTCTACACCGATATTTGTTGGGCATTCTTCTATGGGCGCATACATTTTTCCGGAGTGAATCTATTAACGTACGTTTATCATTTTTTGTGTTGCATGATAAGGGGAAAACATGAGATTAAAATAATGGAAAATGAATTTTGACACAAAATTAAGTATTTCATGCCCCCCTTTTGCATTGATAACTGCCAAGAGACGCCTTGGCTTACTTTACTCTAGGTTTTGAAGGTGTTCGAACCCTTTGCGAATCATTGTGATGCAGGGAATGGAATGTCCCAAGATTGATTACCCAAGAATTGATTCGCTTGCATGAGATTTTCACCCATTTAAGGTTGAGATTTAGTTGTAATCAATGCACTAGTGTAAAAAACCTATTGAAGTTCCTTAGCTATCCTTATGAAAATTAGCCACAAGGAAACGGATTGAATTTCATAACATCACCGTATAAAATGGTATGATTGCTGTCATAACCACTTCGAATGATTGATTAAGCGTATGAGTTTCATTGTCAAACCTTATGATATAAATTTGTTGGTGGTATAGAACTCATATCCGTTGGTAGAACTAATTATTATTTTATTTATGTATTACAGATACATCTACTTATACTATATTTGTGGTTATGAAATGGAAAAAAATATATACATCAATGCTACTAAGTAGGAAACAGAACACAGTCCTTATTAATGTAAAGTAATTCAGTTGGGAATTCAACTGAGATATTACCGACAATCTTGAGCCCACCATCATGACACAGTTCTTACATATCTCCTGTTTGGAATCACCATTGGCCTCTTGCAGTTACTCCCACGGCAATTTCCCCTAGCCGGAAGGGTTTGTTCGTTACACACTACTGCATGACGGGATGATCCCATTGTACATCCTGAAAAAAGTGTAATATCCGAGTTTGGTCAATATAATATATAATATAATATAATATAATATATTATAATATAACATAATATAATATAAAATAATATAATATAATATAATATATTATAATATAACATAATATAATATAAAATAATATAATATAATATAATATAATATAATATAATCACCGACAAACCGACATGAATGACAATAGAAAATGTCGTAATATTTCTGTTCAAATCATATTACTGACATCTATCTTCGTGTTCGCGGAGATCGTTTATTGAAGCCACGAACACGCTTGGGAACTTCATAAGAAGGTTCATGTCTGAGCAATTCTGGACACATTTAATTGATCTAGATAAATGGAAATGAAACATTATTTCCAGTGAAAACTAGATGTAAAGATTCTGATATCAAGATAGTCTATATCACGTGATATAAGTTGTAGTGTGAACGGGGTGTTAGTCGCGACGTAAGGCCGTTCCCAACGCCGAGTTTCATGTTTGTTGCAAACTGCTTGCCAGTTTTAAATTTTGGAACTGTCAAAATTAAAACAAAAACACGTTAATCGCAATGCCATGTTTTAAAAATATTGGTCGATCTTAAATTCGCGTTAAAAAAATCACTTGCAAAACAAACTAAAAACCGCTTATTTGACAGTCATCAGTCATAACAGCTGCCACAACTACAAAGAAACCCAGTTTAAAACAATGTTGCATCCGTGTTTCAAATCGCGTTGAAAATAAAACAGAGCTGTCGAGCAGTTGTAAATCTGTTGCAAAAATTTGCTCGAAAAGTAGAACTGTAACACATCATTGGGAATGGCTTGTTTCAGTTCTAGTTGTAAACTAAAACAGCCCATACAAAGTAGAACAGCGTTGGAAACGGCCTAAAGGGAGTAATGTATAACTTATAATGTAAATGTAATTTTCGGATATTATTCAATAGAAAAAACAGGTTAACAGCGGAAATTAAAACACAGGGATGGTTTTATCAATAAAAATTAAATTGGAATTAAAAATCTGGAAATGCTTTCGATAAACATGAGTGATGAAATTTTGCGATTTCTTGGAATGGTACTGACATCCGGGCAAAAGACAGAGGAACAAGATATCCGATTGATGTTCTATGTAAGCAACATGTTCTATGCGAGTGCTGTCCAGTTAAAGTTCAACAAAATCGAAATGTGTTTCAGCGAGTCGGGGATCTGTCGTTTTTTCGTCCGGTTTTCAGTTTTTACTGGGATATTCTCCGAAGCCGTCGTGTCTCTTTCTTTTCAATCCTGTCCTTGATATTGAACGGAAGCGAAGACTCTTCTTTCTTACGGTCATCACCATCGTCATCCCCGCCAGAACCAGCCGCTCCAATAGCAAGCAAAGATGATGCACCATTACTTCCCCCAGATAATGCTGGGTTTGTATTGCTCTTACCTTGTTTACTTCCAGCAATATTTCTTTTTCTTCCTCCTTTGCTCGAATTATCACAATTTTTCCATCGGGACCATTCGCACCGTCGGATATGTTGAAGTCTTCAGTCTTGTGCATCCAAATTGTACTCAGCCGTAGTTTTTTCTCGTTTCACCAGCACCTTGATCAAATCAAATCCGCCTTGTACCGATTGAATCTGCAGGGTCGGTACGATTGCATCCGCTACCGAGCATAACATCGGTTCTTCGGTGGATAGCATCGGTTCAGGTGACATAGGTGATTCACCACTTCTAATTGGAATGAAAATGGGTGATGAAGAAAATCGCCAGATACACCAGCCGGATCGTATACGTACCGATTGCAGACGATTATCTGTTCATCTCAGAGGGATGGATGGCAGAGGGTTTTCAGTTTCCGCTTCCATTTGGTCATTTCCGTTCGGGTTCCTTGTTGTTGCTGTGGAAGCAGGATCTACCGGAGAAAAGTCGATAGGCCCATCTGATTTGATCCAGCATTCCCCAAGGGGTTATTAACAGCAGAGTTGGTGCCCAGATATGGTTGGTTGAATGAGTGGTAATATCCAGCACCAGCAGCGGTCGTTCGGATCAAGACTGACAAGCTCCTTCGGAAGTTTGGAGAAAATGATTTCACAAATTGCTGATCCTCAGCGTTTGGTTCAGTTGTTTTATGAGCAGTGGCTGTTCGCGCCCGAACCGTCCGCTCCGGAAACTGAAACTGAACGATGTGCACATCAGCCAGCAGCAACGCCCATCTAACTAACATCCGGTAGGCATGGAAACTACACAACACATTTTGCAGCCTGTGCACACCGTAGCTCCACTCCTTGCTTTATTTGGTCTCTGCGAGTGGGTATAAAGCAAATCCAAAACTCATGCCTGGACACAGAGGAGCTCAGCTCGGACCACTATCCGGTGGTGGCCGAAGTTGGCTCCTCGGTCAACCGGCATCGTATCACCAGACGGAACTACCATCGCGCCAGTTGGGAAAGGTTCCGACAACACGTTGACGACAATATCGATTTCGACATGCGCCTTGATTCGGTTGATGACATCGAACGACAGCTGCAGAGCATCGAGCAAGCGATCTCGCAGGCCCGGGAGCAACATGTACCGGTGATTGATCAGGTGAGTGACTCTGTACCCATTGATAGACCCACTAAAGATTTAATACAACTGCGAAACGCCATTCGAAGGCAATACCAGCGAACTGGTTTGCCAAAGCTCAAACGTCACTGTAATCGAGTGACCAAAATTATCAAGGCCAGAATGGTGGACCTTAGAAATAATGATTTCGCTGAAAAAATTCGCTCTCTCCCAGATTGTGCTAAGCCGTTCTGGAAGATGACAAAAAATTTTAAAACTAAGTCAAGGCCCATTCCACCGTTGATCCCACTAGACGTCAATGACTCAAGGGATCGGTTGATAACACCTGCAGAGAAGGCTCATGAGATAAGTCAACACTTCGTCAGCTCCCACAATCTTGGTCAAAACATCGTCAGTTCACACGAAGCTGCCGTTAGCGCGCTTATAACTAACATCGACCAAAGTCCTAACGACTTCTCCGAAGATTTGGAGATCTCAGCTGACGAATTGTTGACTTATATCAAGACCTCTAAGAACATGAAGGCCCCCGGTTTCGACAACATTTTTAACTTGGAGCTCAAGCAATTGAGCCCCCAGTTTAACAACCATCTGGTGGTGGTGTTTAATCAATGCCTCCGTCTTGGCTACTTCCCATCGTGCTGGAAGTCAGCCAAAGTCATCCCCATTCGGAAACCTGGGAAAGATCCTTCATGTTCCAGAAGCTACAGACCAATCAGCCTTCTCTCAGGTCTATCTAAACTGTTTGAGAAAGCGATCTACCGTCGGCTTCTAACATCTGCTGACGAGCTCAATATTCTGTTGGACGAGCAGTTCGGTTTCCGGCATGGTTGCTCTACAGTCCATCAACTTAATCGAGTCATGAACATCCTCAGGCGGAACAAGTCTGTTTCGAAAACATCCGCTATGGCCCTTCTCGATATCGAGAAAGCCTTCGATAATGTGTGGCATGATGGCTTGGTGTACAAGCTCAAGCGATACAATCTTCCAATCTTCCTGGTGAAGATTATTAAAAATTATCTCTCTGCCAGGACATTCCGTGTTTCGTTGCATGGTGCAGTTTCCGGTAGTCAGGAGATCTCCACCGGTGTTCCGCAGGGAAGTATATTAGGTCCACTTCTGTTCAATCTATTCACCTCGGATATACCCCCGCTCCCTGAAAATGGATCTCTTTCGTTGTTCGCCGATGATACATCAATCGTCCACAATGGTAGGGTAATAAGAGCGCTTGCCGCGAAACTGCAGCAAAGCCTGAATGTTCTGTCAGAATACTTCACTGAATGGAAGATTTGTATCAACGCAGCGAAAACCCAGGTCATCCTGTTTCCACACTCTTATTCTCCCAGACTTGTCCCGCCTGAGAATTGTAAAATAAGCCTGAACAACACAACGGTGGAATGGACCAAATCAGCTGTCTATCTTGGTGTCACTCTAGACAGCAGGCTTATTTTCAGGGATCAGGTTGACAAAACTGTCACAAAATGTAATACTCTGTTGAAACTACTGTACCCATTGATCAACAGAAGGTCTACATTATCCCTTAAAAATAAGCTTGCTGTCTACAATCAAATTATACTTCCGGTCATCGAGTATGCAATGCCAATCTGGGAGAGTTGTGCAAAAACACATCTCCTGAAACTTCAGAGAGTACAAAACGAGTTCCTCAGGATGATAATGAACACCCCTCCGAGGACAAGAACATCTGAGGTCCACCGTCTGGCCGAGATAAAAATGCTCGACGATCGTTTTAGTGAGTCTATCAATCGGTACAGGGCACGCTGCCTGACATCGGATCACCAGATCATTCGGAATCTGGATCCCCACCCCTAGGATTTTCAAATTGTAGTTTTAGTTGTAGATTAGGTAGGTTATCAAATTTTAAAACTGCACGCAAAAAAAAGTCGCAGTAGAAACTACCATTTCGAGGGTTAAATTAAGCGCAATCACCAACAATTTTCACCTGACTATAAATGCGTTTGATTTTACCATGCCTGCGATAAGATCAACCATGTTGCGGTTGATATCAATATGAGGTTTGTCAAATATACCAAAAACGTTGAAGGTTTTACTATAAACGTAGTAAATTTGATTGAAATTTCATGGTAGTTTTAAAGATAGGCATAGTCGGTTGAAATGGTAGTTTTTACTACAAGATTTTTTCCTGTGTAACAATGCCCCAAGGGCCGAACTGAATATTTATTGTAAAACATAAACATTTTTAACACAACAAACACAAACAATTAATTAAAGCTGAAGAGCCCAATGGGCTGAAACACTTAAGATGTTAAATAAGTATATAAGACAAACAATGAAAATAAAGATCAATTTTACTACTAACTATGCCTGGACACAGTCTACTTTTATCCACCGAACTATCAACATCGGAAATAAACAACCAAGAGTAAAAATTGACTTTTGCCTCTGGCACTTTCCCAGCCGGCTTCATTTTGGACGTATTCGATTGTGTCGACCCACACCGAGTCTGCTGCTTGCATTCTACCTTGACAGGAGTAGCTGATTGGACACACTTACTTGGAAACCAATTCCTGCTTTTTTCAAGGCGGAAGAAAGAGTTAAGTCATTTCCACAACCAAGTGTGTCCATCGCATTCCTGATATACAGCCCACCGCCTTGGTGCCAAGAAGTGCGCCAACAGTGGCCATGGCAGACAATTGACTGTTTTGCTCGACGATCATTCTACGCTGACCTTGCATTTTTTTCGCGGAGCAGTGCATTCTGCATATTGGGTGTGTATTTGAAGTTCGAGTTAAGTTGGAATACGCAGCGGCTGCGAAGCTTGATGTTGTTGTTGCTGTTGGTCAGATCCATTATCGGCGGTGTTCTTTATCAGCATGCGACGAAGGATTTCGGTCGGCTGAATTTTTTGAGCATCTGCAGCATGTATTGCTCTTGAGCGGTCTGATTGCTGTTGGCACGATCATGTCCCTCACCCGTCAATAAGCGGAGCTGATATCGGCATGTGGAACGCTGTTCAGTAGAGCGACTTGGCTATACGACGAAGAGAAACGGTTTTGGTATTGTTGTGGAAAGCTACAGTCAAACGGATAACGGTTGTAATTGCCGTTGGCGGCAAAGCTGTCCTGCGTCATATTAAATGAGTTCTGGCGTCTGTCATGGTTTGAATCAGCTGTTGTTATCATTCCGGAACCATTTACTAGCCCGAGATCCTTTTTGGACTCTGGTAATAGTAGTTGAGTCAGAACTCAGCAACGAATCAAACTTCATAAACTTTTCAAAGTTGTTCACGTTGACACTGTTGTGCTTCTGAATGTCATCAGTCAGATCGACCATGAGCTTTGTTGGAGTGCTACGAGCTGGCGGTGGCATTCCTGTGTTGGATGTGGTCAGACTTTCAACGTCATTTTCGCGCCCGGATGAATCGTGCGGTTTAAGAAAGTCGTTCCGTTTTACATTGTCAATCTAACTAGAAATTAGAAGAAAAATTAGTATCTTCCATTTAATTCCAACTACCTTTGCTTATCTTCGACAGATACGCGTATTTCGTCTACAATGTGCAGACTTCTTCAGTGTCTCGTACTAATAACTCGACTTATTAGTACTAGACACTGAAGAAGTCTGCACATTGTAGACGAAATACGCGTATCTGTCGAAGATAAGCAAAAGTAGTTGGAATTAAATGGAAAATACTAATTTTTCTTCTAATTTCTAGTTACAGGTATTCCACTAAACAGCTCAAACCCTCTAGGATTCATTGTCAATATGTTCATAGTGGTGAAGATCATCGTAGAATGAGTTGTGCTTCTCCAAAGAGTTTTTTCCATCAACGCTGCTAGCTTTTCCCCAAGAGTTTTGCATTTAATAATTCTCGCCTTCACCCCGATAGCTTCTCACAATCAAATGGTGGTTACGGTAGCTAAAGTCAGGGTTGTCTGAATCTTTGACGAATGAATCCATTCTCTTGTCTGATAGCGTTTTTTTGCATGTCGTCTCGTCCTTGAGATTGATCCTTGCCAATGTTGTTGCATGCACCTTTATCCTTGTCATCCTGCCGAGTTTTTCCAGCACGAGATTTGTACCGACGGGTGGGTTGGCTCCTCCATATGGAAAATGCAGCGACCTTTTCTGCTGCCACAGGTCGCTGGGAAGAGAGTGCTGATTTTCTAAAGGATATCAGCTGATCGAACGTGTAGCGGATCGGAGGCGAATATATTGGTTGAGGTTCGGACAAAATGATAGCCGGCAGCTCGGAGCTCAACATGGCTGAACCATGTTCTTCCAGCGGAGGATCATCTGCAATAATCGAAATATATTGTTTAAGCTGGTACTTAAAATTTTCACCATTTTACATACATCTAACACATTTCGAAACGCAAACACACGAAGTTATAAAACTACAATATTATGCCGCGTTTGCATCAGTCCAAGCCAAACAAATGCGTTTTAGTTGAACGGAGATGTCGAGGATTTGTAACAGTTATTGTCAGTATAAACCTCAGTTTGATATCAGTTATAAATAAAACCATACACACTGATGTTTAGCGTACAAAAAGCCGACCCAATTTTGATACCCGATCCAGTTTGGAACTGAATCAAAAACGAATACGCTAAAGAAAAGAACTCGTTTGACAGTGTAGCGAGATTTAATTTTACATAAAAACAAAATGCGATATATTATAAAGCATCAAAGTCGTATTTAACATTTTTGCGGAGTTCTTTATGTGCATTGCTTTTCGTGTAATATTTATGTTTTTAATATATGATTATTACATTTATACAACTAATATTATTTTTATGATGTAATTTGAAGACCGATGTAATATTCCACTAAGTGGATGTTATTGTGCATCGTATTTCCTTGATTACATCAGTTTTTAATACGTTAGAATCAATAACGTTGATGTTACATTTTTTTTTTGCTGTGTATAGTAAATAGCATATATAGGACAGGGTTGTCAAGCCCCTGATCAAATTCATCAAAATCGTCAAAATCGATTGACTTGCGTGCAATATATCAAACGTTTTTGTCAACGAATCCAAGCTTTGAACAAGCCCTCGAACAAGTTTCCTCCAACTTCTGCTATCCTTGCCGTCATTTTTCGTTTCGCTCGCGCATGTTTGTGTTTGTGCGAGGGCGAGTGTCTCATCTTTTCGTCCGTCGTTGTTGATTGATTGTACGAGTGGCGAACACAAGAGAAAGGAAAACTGCAGCGACGAAAAGTGAAAAGTTACCACGGAATTTTGCCAAAATAAATACCTTTGCCACCAGTACTGCGGGCAGCGAGGGCTGAAATAATTATTTTCGGTTACGTTTCTCATCCCGGTGGCTACAGCAGTGTTGAAACGAAGGTTCATTGTGAAAAGAACTGCGAGAAGCGTCCGTCGTAAGAATCTAGCTTTTTCCCGTCCTCCGTTATAGCATCGCACTCACTTCTGAAGAACTGACTGGGTTTTCTATTCATCATCATCATCATCAGGTGCAGAACACTGCTCCTTGCAGTAATTTTGACAGAACAGCATAATAATAGTGAAACTCAGCCGTAGAAGCAGGAAGAGAAATCCGTCTCCCCTTGGAAGTGGCTGTCAAAATTTGTGGTCTTTTTTTTTCGTCCGCTGTTCCACACCAACAACAGCACCGTCGTCCTTCGTAATCAACAACCAGTAGGCAATCGCAGCGCAAAATGATAAAACTATTCTCGCTGAAGCAACAGAAGAAGGACGGGGAGGCAACTCCCAAGTCTGGTCCCCATAAGAAGGCCTTCACCGCGGCTCAGCTGAGAATTACAAAAGGTAAACAAACGAGCTCCAATGACTAATCGATTTCACTCATACTGAGCTTCGTTCCGTTCCGCTTGGCAGATATCAACGAGCTAAACTTGCCCAAGACGTGCGCCACGGAATTCGCCGATCCGGATGATTTGCTCAACTTCAAGCTGGTCATCTGCCCGGACGAAGGATTCTACAGAGGTGGTCGGTTTGTGCTGAACTTCAAGGTGAGTGCAGTGTAGTCGTTCTCAGAGTGTGTTGGTGGCACGAAGAGAGGCTGCAATTGGTTTCAGGGCCATCGCTACAGACAGTAAGCTTCTAGTGGGTTTATGATCATAATTTTCTTATGTTATGAAAAGGTTGAGGCATCGTTGCATCAAATGCAGGTCCATATGATCCGAGTCCATTATTAGTTGTTTGGAGAACTGTTCAGAATGGGTCCAAAGCCTTTAAATTATCCAGCCTCATGATAGATCTTCCCGACTCGTCAAGCTGTTAGGTCTGTCACCGTTGAAAGACACTTATTAAAACTGCCAGAAGCGTAGTCGGTCGACACGTTCTTAAGCATAGGTCACCAGGGCTTCAGTATGTTCTCAGGTTTAACCGGAGGCAAATCTTCTGCGGAAGTTCTGCACTTCTGGTTCAAACCTAAAACATCTCTGGGGGGTTTTCCTCCAGATGCTTTGAAAAACATTTCTTAGAAGAAAGATTTTCTCGCAGATGTTCCGAGGAATTTCCTCCCGATGTTTATATGAATTGTATTTTGCTTCGAAGAAAGACATTAATCTAGGCAGCCGTAAAAGTCCTAGGTAGATCGTTGAAAAAGATCAGGGGGTCTGTTATGTTAAGCTAAACATCTCTGGATCCAATACCAGACTTAAACCGCCGTTTCGCGGTTTCAAATCCACTCAATTCTTTAAATTTTGGGCCATTGAACTGCAACAAGCTTAAAATTAGAAGATCGCTATTGTTTGTTGCATTATTGCCGATATTTAAGCTTCTAAAATCCCGAGTTTGTAATGTAGAGCCTTGAATTCTGAAGCATTTTTCCTTAAGATAAAACTTCTGGATTGCAGAAATATTTAAACATCCTTCTGAAGAAAGACCCATTATTCCTTCGAGAAAGCCTGCCGGGATTTCTTTAGGAAATCCTGGTAAGTTCATAGCGATAGTTTTCCCTTATTTCTGGAACTAACTGAAATCGGGGAAGAAACTTCCCTAAGAATTTTCGAGGTTTAAGAGAAATTAAGTTGAAAAGATGTCTGGACATTTGAAGAACATCATTCTAAACTTTTACTGGAAGTTCGGAGCTTCGAAAAAAAGGTTTGAGATCCTCTGAAGAAAATTTTTGCTGGAGGGAGTTTCCAGATCAGTTGGAGAAAGCCCGGCGAACTTGAAGGAATTTTTCAAGAACTTTTAGAAAAAAGTTCTTCAGAATTTCTGGGGCAATTTTTTCGGCAATTCTGGAGGAAGTTCCTTTGATTTTCTGTTCCAAATTTTTGAGAAAGTGTCTTACGAATTCTGGAGAAGGCTCCTCCAAACTTCTGCAGGACGGTACCAAAACTTCCTAAACAGAGTTTCGTAGGACATAGTTTTGTACCTTTGAGTAAATTCCGTCGAACTTCTGGAAAAAAAATCTTCACTAGAAATTCTAAAGGAAGCTGTTCAGGGCACGGAATGTCTTAAAAAGAATGATAACCTTTCCACAATTTATAGAGAAAGTTCGTCAGAACTTTTGTAGGCTAACCCTTAAAGGAGAAAATTTTCAAGAACTTCTAGAAAAAGTTCTTTAGAACTTCTGGGCCAATTTATTCGGTAGTTCTGGAGGAAATATCTTAGATTTTCTGTTGAAAAAAAAACCTCCTTAAAATTTTGGGAGGAAGCTTTTTTTTAATTTCTGGTGGGAATATCCAAAAACACCAAGACAAATATCCTACTAAAGTCTGGAAAGATTCCCAGGATGACAGAAAAATTATCCAAATTTTGGAGAAAGTGCCTTACAACTTCTAGAGAAGGCTCCTCCAAATTTCTTCAAAAAGGTTCCAAAACTTCCCGAAACTAGTCTCATAGGACATAGTTTAGTACCTTTTGAGTAAATTCTGTAGAACTTCTGGAAAAAGAATCTTTACTAGAAATTATAAAGGAAGCTTTTCAGGGCGCTGAATGTCCTACAAACAAAGAAAACTTTTGCACAATTTATCCAAACTTGAAGGGTAAATTTTGCAAAACCTTTGGAGCAAATTCTTCAAATCTGCTGGAATTCTTAAACATTTTTAGATGATGTTACTCAGTACGTTTACCAAATTCCTGAGATAACTGCTAGACAACTTCTGGAACAATTTTTCGAGGATATTCCAACTTCTGAAGAAAACCCAAATCTCCCACAGGTTTTTCCTTGGATTTTTTGTCCTCATCAGTACTTCCGGTGGAAGTTCCCAAAAAAACATCTAAAAAAGTCTCCTCATAAGTTCTGAAGAAAGCTGTTCAAAACTCCTGAAAAATTAAAGGATAAGGATAAGTTTCGGAAAAAGTTCACCCAACTTCTGAAACAAAGTCTGCGGAAAATGATGCAGAACTACTGGAACAAACCAAATCTCTTACAGGTCTTGCCTAGATTTAAGTTCTGAAGAAAGTTTTTCAAAACTCCTGAAATATCACCCTCTAAAGTTTCGGATAAAATTCACCCAAATTCTAAAACAAGGTCATGAAAAATTCTGCACGAAGTTTTGCAGAACTCCTCCAAAATCTTTTAAGGAAAATCATTGGAATTTGTCAAGCTAACTTTCTTTAGAAGCTCTTGGAAGCTCTTCAGAAATACGGAGCAGTTTAGTCGGCAGTTCTGCAAGAAGTTCCTTGGATCTTGTTCTTAAAACTACTTAGAACTTCGGGGGGAAGCTTTTCTAAACTACTGTTGGAAATTTCCAAAATCATCCAGAGAAAGTTCCCAATCTTCAGGATGACTCAAGAAATATCATCAGTTTTTTTAAACTTCTGGAGAAGTTCCTCAGAACTCCTGCAGATACGTCCTAAAAAGTTCTGGAGAAAATTTCACAGAACTCCTTCAGTACTTTCTGAGTAAATTCCGTAGACCATGTTGAATAAATCTTTACAAATAATGCTCAGTCATTGAATTTTCTGAAAAGAAAGGTCACTTTTTCACATTTTTAAGACTTTTTGAAAGTTTACCCTTAAAAGGTAAATTTCTCAAAACTTTTGGAGAAAGTTCATCAAATCTTCCGGAATTCTTGCTGTGGTGCTTGATCCTTGGATTTTCGGAAGTTACTCAGTGCGTTTACCAAATATCTGAGATAACTGCTAGAGCAAATTATGCAGAATCTCTGGAAAATTTTATTTAGTTTTTTATTTGGAGGATGTTCCATTGAACTTCTGAAGAAAACCAAATCTATCACAGGTCTTTTCTAGAACTTTTTTTTTCTTATCCGTATTTTCGGTGGATGTTCCCAAAAAGCGTTTAAAGAAATTTCCTCATAAGTTTTGAAAAAAGTTTTTCAAAACTCTTGAAAAATTATCCTCTAAAATATCGGATAAAGTACTCCCAAACTTCTGGAACAAGGTCATGAAAACTTCTGGACAAAGTTTTTCAGAACTCTTTCAAAATCTCTTGAGGAAAATCATTAGAACTTCTGAAGCTGAATTCACTAGAATCTCTTGGTTTTTTTTCGAACTTCTGGAGCAACTTATTCGACTCCTTAGATCTTCTGTACTAAAAAATACTTGGAACTTTTGGAAGAAGCTTTTCTATACTTCTGTTGGAAGTTTCCGATTTCAACTAAAGGAAATTGCTAATAAAGTCTGAAAAAAGTTTTTCAGAATATATAGAGAAAGATCCTCAGGATGGCTGAAAAAGTATTTTCAATATTTTTGAGAGCGTGTCTTTAAACTACCGGAGAAGGTTCCTCCGAAATCCTGCAGATACGTCCTAAAAAGTTCTGGAGAAAATTTCACAAAACTCCGTGTGTACTTTCTGAGTAAATTTCTTAGGACATCTTGAATAAGTTTTAACTATAAATTCTAACGCTCAGGTCATTAAATGTTCTAAAAAGGACGCTTTTTCACATTTTTAGGAAAAAGTTCTTCAGAATTTTTGGAAGTTAAACCTTGAAAGGTAAATTTCTCAAAACTTTTGGAGGAAGTTCATCAAATCTTCCGGAATTCTTGCTGTGGTGCATGAGCTTTAGATTTTCGGGAGTTACTCAGTGCATTTACCAAATTCCACAGATTGATTGCTCAATTTCCAGAGAAGTTCCGAAAAAAAAACAAATCTTCGATAAGCTTTTTATAGAGTTTTTTCGTTATCAGTAGTAGTGATACTTCGCAAAAGCATCTAAATAAATTTCATCATAAGATCAGAAGATAGTTTTGCAAAATTCCTGAAGAATGATACTCCAGAATTTCGGAGAAAATTCACCCAAATTCTGGAACAAGGTCAAGAAAGTTTTGGAGAAAGTTTCGAAAAACCCCTTTAAAATCCCTTGAGGAAAATCCTTGGAACTTCCAAAAATTACTTCACAAGAACTTCTGTAGGAGGCTGCTTAGGGTATTTAAAGATAACGCAAAGAAATAGCGTAGTGGGTAAATGCACGGTCTACCAAACCGGATGCGGCGGGTTCGATTCCCGACCAGTCTAGGATTTTTTTAGGTTGGAAATTTTTTCGACTTCCCTGGACATGAGTATAATTATGCTTGTCACAGAATTAAAAAAAATCATGCATTGGTGTTGGCAAAGCAATCTCTCAATTAATAATTATGAAAATGCGCTTAGAACACTAAGTTGAGAAGCAGGCAAAAGCAGGACGAAGAAGAAGAACCGAAAAAAAAATAACAGAACTTTTTAAATGTGAGTGGATTGTAAAATTTCTCACAACTTTTGGAAAAAGTTCTTCAAATCTTCTGGAGTCCTTTAGAACTTCTAGATGAAATTG
>JASCZW010006462.1:0-94711 GCA_034211315.2 Aedes japonicus | reverse complement strand
GCCACATCCCCATGCGGGTAGGTCAAGGCAGGAACGGATCCGCCACCTTGGCTGGCAAAAATGTATGCGCTTGATCGTGCTCAAATACCGCCAATAGAATGGTTCTAGCGATGGAAATCAATGTCCAATTAGAAGTTTTTTTTTGCGTGGAAAACCCTGGTTCCGGTAACATTGGTCACCAGGAATCTGCTACAAAAGGAAAGAGGTTTTGATTTCGATGTGTGAACATAATTGCATACAAAACATTCCAGCCTAGTTGTAGAGAGTTGCAGTCTTCGATTTTATTTGGTATCTTTTGTCATCAGATATGCTCCAGATCTTGCCGCAGAGACGGCGCTGGAGTCTTTCTTTGCCAAATGAAGCGCTAGAGAATTGCCGTCTTCGGCAAAGTTTTTCAGTAGGTAATTTCTCGTCTTTGACATTATCTTATTAGTTCCAGATATTGCTGCAGAGGTGGCGCTGCAGTCTATCTTAGCCAAATGCAGCTCTAGAGAATTATCGTGCTCGGCAATGTTTCTCAGTATGTCATTTGTCGTCTTGGGGGATTATCATATTTGTTCCAGCTTTATTTTGCAACAGGTAAAATCACAGAATCCCGTATAAGGACATTATCAAAAAGCAAGATAATATCCGGTAATGATGGTCAGTATGGTTCCAACACTAATAAAGTCGCCAGCATATTTTTATGGCTGACCAAGGATATCCCAGGGAAACCGTGAAAATTTTCAAATCAGAAAAATCCTGGACCGGCCTTAGTCAAACTTTTACTTTCAACCACAACAGAATTGACAAGAAATTCTTCGGCAACGTTATTCAGTAAACAAATTGCAGTCATTTGGCATTATCAGATTAGTTCCAGATTGTGCGGCAGATATTACACTGCAGTCTATGGCAGTCTGTGGCAAAGATGTTCAGTACTTTACGGAATACGGCAGTTTTTTAAAGCTTCATTTGGCAAAGATAGATTGCAACGACATCTCTGCAGCAAGATCTGGAACCAAAAAAAATTGGTAAAAAATTTAACAGTAACTTCAGATAGACAACACAAGTAGCTACAACATGGTATCTCCAAATTCTAAAGTTGATGTCAGTGGTAAACATATATACAGTAGGTTTCCGTTTTTGGTAACACATATTTTTTACCTTCTTTGTTTTTTTAGGACATCCCTCTAAAGCTTAATGCCATTTCTGATTTCACTAGAATATTATTTAGGGATCCTTTTAGCATGGCTGTCTAATAGAACTATTAGGTGCGCAACTAAGTTCCCGCTGTTTAGCAATAGATGGCGCCAGTAGTAAATGCTGGTCGAATGTTGTACATCTCAAGCGTCATAAACCAAGCTCAGACATATGGTAAACAAACCGCTTCGCCAAATCAGTGATTTTGGTTTAGTTTTATATATTTTGGTTGTTTGAAGAAGTCTGATTTCGTGCCAAATAATCGTTATTTGCGGGAAGTGTTGATTTTCTTTCTTCATTCGAAGAAAACGACGGCTGAAGCACATCGAGAGCTCCAAAAAGTTTACGGTGATGCTGTTCTGAGTGAAACAACGTGTGTTTTGTTTTGTTTTGAATTAGAAGAAAAATTAGTATTTTCCATTTATTCCAACTACCTTGCTTATCTTGACAGATACGCGTATTTCGTTCACTGTGCAGATTTCTTCAGTGTCTCGTACTAATAACTCGCGAATAGTGGAGTTATTAGTTCGAGACACTGAAGAAGTCTTCACATTGTAGACGAAATACGCGTATCTGTCAAGATAAGCAAAGGTAGTTGGAATTAAATGGAAAATACTAATTTTTCTTCTCATTTCTAGTTACCTATCATCTTGTCAATCTTACAATATCCAGAGATCAGAAGTTTTGTTTTCTTCAGAGACCGAGGTGGTGAGTGTGTCAATGCATGCATCTCATTTAAACGATATTAGATAGTGCTGATAGTGATAGATAGAGCCACGTCAACCTACGACAAGAAGCACTTTCTGCGACGTTTCAACATGCCAAGGGATATGATCCAGACGTTATGAGACAACTAGAGTCAACTGATGACTTTTTCCAGCTGTTGCGATGCAGCTGGATATGTTGGTGTTAGTGTTACATAGGTGCACTGCAGCCTAACGGATGTTTACGTATGTCCTCAGCTAGTTCTCTCGATAAATACTTGGGGGTTGGTGACCCTGAGGAATTTTTGCAAATCTGTCCTTAAGACTTACGGCCCCCAGTATTTACGCCCCTAATATCGGAAAAGGTTAAAAAATTGATACACAAAAAAAAGTGCGCTTAGAAACTCAGGGAACTTATCAGAAGCTCGGTATACTTTTAAGATTTGACTAAGACTTTCCCGAGGTTTAGCTATTCTCCCTGATGTCAAAGGAACATACCATAACATCGGGGAGCTTTCCAGAAATTAAGGGTTCTTCCTAGAAGTTCAGACAACTTTCCTGAAATTCAGATTGTTTCCTAGAAATTCAGGGAATTGTCCACAAATTCAAGGAGCTTAGCACGAGCTCGGGGAAGTTTACAAAAGTAAAGGGTTCTTCACAGAAGTTCAAGTAACTATCCAAAAATTCAGGGGGCTTCCAGAAGTTAAGAAAACTTATCAGATTATTTTGGGTATGTTTCAGAAGTTCATAGAACTACTAAAGATGTTCAGGGAACTTCCCAAAAAATTCAAGGAACTTTCCAGAAAATTAGTGAATTTCCAATGGAGAACAGTCAAGAAATTCATGAAGCTTTTCAACAGGTTGCGGATCTTCCTAGAGGTTCAGTGAACTTCTTAAAATTTCATGAAACTTGTAAGACATATACTGAACTTCTTAGAAGTTCAGCGAACATGTAGGAGTTCAAGAAACTTCCTTGTTCAGGGTTTCTCATGAATTCAAAAAACTTCTCAGAACTTCAGGAAATGCTCACAAAGATCAAAGAACTCTCCCAAAGATCAGGAAACTTTCCAAAAGGTCAGCAAACATCTCAGACGTTCAGAGAACGTTCCAGAAATTTAGAAAATTTCCCAGAAGTTCAGAGAACTTTCCAGAAGCTTGAAAAAACTCCCGTATGCTTAGGGGATTCAGCATTTCAAAAAAATTTCAGTAGTCCTACGATCTTCCAAGAATTTCAGAAAACTTGCCCCAAGATCGAGGAACCTTCCAGAATTTCTGAAAACGTCCCAGATAAACAGGAAACTGGATTTTTTTAGCTTTCGAAAAGTTTAGAAAACCATCGAAGGATTTTTCCATAAGTTTGGGGACCTTCCTAGAACTTCAGGGATCTTTCCAGGTGATCGAGGAACTTTCCAATTGTTCCGAAAACATCCCAAAAGTTAAGGGTATTTAAGTTTTAAGAAGAACCTAAACTTCTTACTATTCGATAATTTTTCGAACTTAACCAAAACGAGAATAAAGAAACCAACTACTTTTTAATCAATTTCATAGAATTTCCACCTATTCACAATCTTGGAGATCATAAAAAGTTCTTGTACGATTTAACAACATCTCGGTAATGCTAACTATTCCACAGAAATTCCACGACTTCCAAGATTTTTTTTCAATTTATCGTAAGTTATTTAAATATGTGTGATATTCTGCTTCTTATCACATAATATGTACCTGCTGGAAGTTAAAACAACTTCTTGGAAGCGAAATCTGTTCCTACTTATTTAAGTTCTGAAATGATACAATATAGATCCGGTATAAAACAAAATTTACATACACCAGTGACCAGGGTTGCGGCTTATCATTTTTGACTCAGGCATATTCATTTGCCAATATCTCCTTTCAGAGATTTGATAATATGATGTATGATAAACTTGTAGTGCATGAGTAGACCTACAACTTTGTCTAACAGTACATTGTTCTAACTCCTATATCTTCGACATGAGAGCGTATATTCACAGTGATCTTCACGATGATAATCGCGTGATCTTCACCGCGAATATCATCGCGAAGATCACTGCGAATATACGCTCTTATTCCTCAGATATAAGAGATAGAGCTATGGTATTGTTAGAACAAGTTGTAGGTCTACCTAGCACCATAAGTTCATCATACATTATATTTTGAAATTGAGCTTCTGAGAAGAGCTATCGGCAAATGAATATGGATAAGTCAAAAATGATAAGCCGCAACCTTGCCAGTGACAAATAAATCCAAACGACGATTTGAACCAACGTTGAAGATGCCCTTAGAAGATCTGGCTGCACGGCTGTTACAGGTGAGGCCAGAAATGAACATATCTTTCATGTGGTGGCGAATGTGTTTGAAGTTTGGCGAATTGCGTTTGTAAGGGTGTTAACACATGGTGAAAGAAGAACTTGGGCAGCTGTGCTTAATGCCATCTGACGTTGTTTGCCGGATTCCAGAGAAAAGAAAATGGTTTGGACAAATTTAGGCTAGAACCAAGAAGGAGCTACCAAATTTGACAACATTTGTTAAAAATTGGCTCATAAATGGAAAATGTCTGGTGGTAAATCATACTGGAAAAAGTTTGGGAGCTCAGAGATTTAGCTACGAGTAATTTCTATTAACTCATCTTAACAGTCGGGAAAATAAAGCAAAAATGCGGGAAAAATACGGGAATTTTTATATTAAGATTGTGTGGCCACCCTGCAATACCAGCTAAGACACGACAAAATCATTTTGCTGCATGACAACGGTCGGCCACGTGTTTCTCAGGTCGTTAAAATCTACCTAGAAAAACACTACAATGGGACATTGCTCCTTCCGACTACCACCTTTCCCGATCGATGATGCATAGTCTGGCTGAGCAGGCAGACTAAGAGGCCAAAAACTAGGTAGATTTATGGATCGCTGTTTTGATAAAAAAAAAATCAGTGGGGTTGTGTATAACACACGACCGGTTGACGTAGACTACGTTACACCGTTTGATTAGTTTCTTTAGTTTCATAGCGGAACATTGCAACGCAGATACTGTTCTAATGCTACGTTTGGTTAGCATAAGTAAGTGAGTAAGTACGTAGAACATTCTATGATTCGCTTCTTAAAAATTATTTGGCAGCCGTGAAAATGGATGTTCGGATTGAATGTTAGTATGATGGAAGGGCTGGCTTTAGCGATGGTGTTATGATCGACCGGCTGGAGACCATTATTCTTATCGCGTTACAGATTGTTCAGGGCCTGTTTTGAAATTCAAAATAAAAGTAATTGATATTTTTGTATGTTAGTCGTGAAAACCTCCAACTGATTGAAGCAATGATCTCGAAAATCTATCGAGAAATGTTTCTGATTCAATTATTCTCTAATTTTCATTTGGCTCCTACCCTTACCGTCTGAACAAAATAGAGTGGGTGTGGTACTCATAGATCGTTAGATTAGCTGTTTGTTAGAAAATTATATTGTAAACTCTTTAGAAAGCTTTGAATGATGATACAGCCTCGAGTTGAAGGTTCAACTCCAGCGTCCCAACCTGTAGTTTGTAACGCATTACTTCTGGGTGTTTTCAGTTCGCCCGATAATCACAAGCTCGTTCGACATCGGTCATGGTCGTCTCGGAGGATTTTCCATATGTTCGATATGAACGCGCTTCCGAAATTTGCCCATACTGTTAGCATCGTACTTATTCTCACTTTCACAGTTTCTCAAAATTTATTTTTCTCAAAAGTAAAACTTCTATCCAACGCGAATCATTATCACAACAGAACAATTGTTCATAACAGTACTCATTGGAATGTGCACATAAATGTCACTTCGAAATGTCATGTACGATAAACAAAACGTTGTCCGTGATAGAAAATTTCTTGATATTTGCCGGAACGCAACATTCCTTAAAAAATTCAAAACCGGTCGATGAATATGTACGCATATTATTTTCATGTTTTATTTGTGAAATTTTGTAAACTTTGTAGAATTAAATGGCAATCGTAAAACCTCTAGTTATTAAAAACGAAAATCTCAAAAATAAATCAATCAAGAAATGATCGAATTATTAGCATCCGCTGATTCAATTTTTCGTGACGGCAGCCATTTGAAATATGTACATGGATGCTCAATTATGCAACGAAGAGAAAACTTAAATTTGTTTGAGCCACCGCTGACTGTCAATTGGTAAGAGCTTGGACAGTAATGTAAGATAAATTCAAATCAAACAAACTCTCTCAAAATGAAATTGGTTTAATCCCATGTAATCCCATTTTGTTTTAGTGACACTTATTGTGAGACAACCTATAAATATATTGTAATCGTTATGTTCTCCATGAAACCTTTTATACAATTATCAAATTTTCTGCCAGCATTGATGCGTTTCTGAAAAAAAATCTGTTCTAATTCAAGATAAGTAGAGTTAATATATTTTCTCGTTTCTTCACACGCATGTCATCGACAGACGGAACACCAAAAGACGAGTGATCGAAGCTACTTGCAAGCGTTGAAAGGGCAGAAAGTCTCTAGTTCTATAAGGATCCATACACAGTATAGAGTTATGTAAGTTGTAAGTTGTGGGAATATATAAATAAATATAGTAAAACAAAACAACAATATACGAGAGGGCGGATTATTCGTTGTTTCATGTTATGAACGCTATTAACATTCAATGACTGAGAGAGAGCAAGGAAGGTGAGAAGAAAAGTAATGAATTGCAAACGAGAAATGAAATTGCAGAAAATTAGACTCAGGACTCAAACACAAACACACACACAGACACAAACAAAAGTATGAATCAATATAATGAGTAAAAATTCCATAAAGGAACATAGTAAAGCCATTTGGATAACGCTTGCTAACAATCTCGTCTGCAGTGTAAATCAATAATAGCATCAAACTTGGAAGTGCGCAGTAAAAAAATAGGAATAAATATAGATTAGCTGTTGGTTCAGGAGTGCCGAGGGATTTGTTGGGAAACAAAATCGTATATTATTAAATATTATTTTGATTATTAATAATATCATTAATTTATTTAACTTGATAATGAAGATTGTGATACTTGCCACATACAATTATAGTTATTATACATTCTTGTATTATTGTATACACTCTCTATCCAAGAGACAGCCAGAACAGAACGGTTCATGCTATTTTCACACGACCTAATAATCGATATGTGCATTTGTTTTCTTTTTCTTTTTAATAGTTATCGAAATCTTGGTCGTAAGATTTGTTCTTTTTTTTTATCAATAAAACCACACCTTCCTATAACTACAGACGAACATACACCACAACATATTATGTCAACTTGGATTACACGATAACGTACAGAGCTCTAATGTCTCGAACGTTCTTTTTATCTCTTCTCCAATCAATAAGTCATAAATAGACTGAACTTTCCCAAAATTGATGTGCTAAACTGCAATACGCGCCATTCTGGAAAGGTTATCTCACCGCTGAGGGTTGAATAAAGAGCATTGACGATAAATCACTTCATATTTTGATACAAACTGTATGCAATCAATCTTTGGTGACTGACTTATGGGAAGTTTTGGGTGGCCTGTTGAAAGATTTGGCACGCTTTGAACACTACAAGGCTCATTCTTGACTTTCCATCAGGCTAAATTAAAGACTTTAAACACAATAAAATCTAAAACTAGTGCAAGTGCTAATCTACGATTAAAATTATCAAATCCTAACTATTAACTGTAAGTTAAATATCCAATAAACCACCCTAATTTTTTCGTTCTATTCTGAGGACATCAATTGAAAATACATTGGAATACCCGCAGAAAATACAAATAGGAACTAATCACAAGCAAGTGTGCGTGCAGTTTAGTTAAAGTAAAACCTAGAGGATGACTATAAGCAGCTACATGTATAACGAACTGAGATACACAACTAGTTGAGTGGAAGTGAGTCTACGCGTCGACAATTTGAAGAAAGCGAAAAAATCGACAGAACAATTGCAAAGTAAAGAATTAAATAAAAGCAAACAATAAGCAAGATTTGTGTATGTATAATTGTAAGAAGTGGATATACATTGGCGGGGAAAGTATTCAGATTTTAATGGAAAGTAGCAACTGAGGCGACAATGTAAAAGTATATATCAGAGGGCGAATTTTTAGTCATTTTCTATCTAAAAAGTATGTGTATGGAGAGAACTCTTGGGCCAGAATGTTAGTATGGATGAGTGTTCGCGTTAGTTTGTTTACATTGGAATAAAAAATAATGTTCTGAGCATATGCAAGTGTGACTGTGCTTAAAGGGTATGTAGGCCTGAAAGAACAGATGCGTGCATAAGTGTTTTAGAAGCATATTTAATGAAAATGGAAATCATTGGTACTAAAACTTTTCCCTTTGAATATTTCCCCGCTATAGAGCTCTTTCTCGGGGTCGAACCAATCCGATCGACCTTCCTAATTGGTTTCTCTTACACTCCCTAAAGACCCTCGAAAACGCAGCCACCACTTTTTTATCCATATTTATATGTTTATCTAAACATTCTCCGCTACTTAACAATAATAAAACGCTATTCTCCAAAAAAGAAAAAAAAAGAAAATACTGTTGCTTCGATGTCTATTGATACGGAAATGAAAAAACAAAACATTCTTATTTATTGGGAAATCAAATCACTTGCAACCAAATTTAAAACCTAAAACATCCAACTTTTTGCAGAATATAAAAAATTGAAACAACCGGAAAGTGAACCCTCAAACAAACAAAAAAACTGAAGTTATATTTGTGTGTAGAACTTAATAACTAACAACAAGGAAGATCAAAAATAAAAGGTAAACAATTTGCGACTAACAAACTCATAAAAAAAACAACAACTGCGCAGGTACCGTTGGCCAATTACAAAACAGATGAGCATTCGATATTGAGAAACCCGTTACTTGAAAACTCAACAACAAAACAATAATTAGGGGTCGCTTTTAAATGACGTAGTTCGCGGTCAAAAGTCAAGCATAAAGGCGAACACGAATGTCTCAAACGGCCTACGTGATTTATGGACAGCCCCGTATCACTACCAACCATAGATTCGCGTTCATAGTTTGCTAAGCAGAGGCAGGGATGAATAGCGGCAAAAAAAAAGTTTTTGAATTTCTCCTATTCACAAAAAGGAACAACATAAAACAGGACAACTAAAGGCACGCTGACTGGCAGAAACTATATCTGAAGAAACAAACGGTTATTCAATGAAGTCAAACCCCGTGTTAATGTATGGAATTCTTTTTCTCGAATGTATTACAATAAATTATGCATATAAATCACAAATTGTCACAATAGGCAAATAGCATTCAATCTGTCCGTTATAATATCCGAAATTCCAAATTCAAATCACTCAGGCCTGTTTTACGCGGTGAGTGACGTGGGGGACAGTTTCAGTACTAAGTAAATATTTGTCTTTGAATTGAAAAAAAATACAGCAATCAAAATAACATGTCTTACAAAAAAAAGATACTTACAATAAAAAAAAAAGTTAAAGGTACGCAAACCAACAATGAATCATAAAAATTTGATTTTTACTGTATTTTTCACAATTCAAATAGTTGAAATCTAAAAAATGCACTTAAAAAGACAACTTTGCTATTACAATGTTATCCTTGGCCCTGACAGACAGTTACAATAATATAGAATGATAAACAACCCTTACTTTCAGCCAAATTCTCCTACACAAGGTAAGCAATCAAATGACCACAACAAATTATACTAAAGGGAGGGACCACCAGGGCACTCAAGTGAAACGATTTGGATAGGGAGCATGGGACTTCCTCCTCCCTATTGTTAACATTTCGTGGAACGAGGGCGGGCTCTTCGACCCCATCTATTGGGTTTATTACGTCAATCGAGGGCTCGATTCTAGTGCTGTGATAGTGAACTTGCTTTTGGAAGGAGATTCTCTGCCCTATATTCGCGGGTTTAGCGTAAGTGTCTCTGCTTACGAGCCCGCCCAAACGTTTTTGGCCCTTCATACAGGAGCTTGAGGATCACAAACAACAATAGAATCCTGATCAAATCGTTTTTCAGATTATTCCACTGCTATGGGAAGTTACCTTGCTACAATAGATGATAGTATTACATCACCATCATCATCAAGTATATATTTGTCTTTGAATTATTATAAACTAGCTGATCCCGGTGCGAGCGTTGCTACGCCTGCAACTAAATGAATGAACATTACATAGAACTGACGCTTTCTTTAATGAGTTCAAACTGCTATCAGAACATTCTTGTTACCCAGACAATACACAGTTTGTGGCTTAGTTACCTGGATAATTCTCAGGATAGAATCCTGGTGGGTTTGAGCTGTTTAGTGGAATACCTGTGACTAGAAATTAGAAGAAAAATTAGTATCTTCCATTTAGTCGAGTTATTAGTACGAGACACTGAAGAAGTCTGCACATTGTAGACGAAATACGCGTATCTGTCGAAGCTAAGCAAAGGTAGTTGGAATTAAATGGAAGATACTAATTTTTCTTCTAATATCTAGTCTCAGGATAGGTTGAAATTTGTGTTTGAATTCACCATAGAAACATTTCTTGCATTCAAAACACCCCGCATACCATTTTTGATTCCATTTGCTTGATTAATTCTCAAGCTATGCAGAAATTTGTGTTTCATATGTATGCGAGCCGGAAGGGGGAAGCGGTCTCAAACAATCATAAGAACCTTCCCCAGCCCCAAAAATACCTGCATACATATTTTCACTCCGATCGGTCAGACAGACAGTCAGACAGAAATCCATTTTAATATACATAAAAATCCTGTTTCCAATAACCCCCACATGCCAGAGGTGGTTTCATTTACTTGAATAGTTCTCGAATTATGCCCCCCCCCCTTTCAGAGGGCAGAGTGGTCTTAAACCACCATAGCAATATGTCTCTCCTTTAAAAAATTCCACATGCCAAATTTGATTCCATTTGCTTTATTAGTTCTCGAGTTATGCAGAAATTTGTGTTTCATTTGTTTGAGAGCCACCCCCCCCCTCCCCTCTTCAGAAGGCGGAAGAGTCTCAATGACCATAAAAACATTTCTCTCCTTCAAAAACCTCCATATGCCAAATTTGGTTACATTTTCTTGATTAGTTCTCGAGTTATGCATAAATTTGTGTTTCATTTGTATGGAGCCCCCCCTTCAGAAAAGGGAGGGGTTTCAAATTAGTATTGAAACAGTATTCATCTACAAAAACCTCCACATGCCAGATTTGGTTCAATTTGCTTGATTAGTTCTCGAGTTATAAATAATATTGTATTTCATTTGTATAGGAGTCCCCCCCTTTCAGGGCGAAGAGGAATCTGAAACCATCATAGAAACCTTTCTTGCCTTTAAAACCTAACACATGCTAAATGTGGTTTCTTTTGCTTGGGGTCTCAAACCACCGTCGAAACATTTCTTGCCAACAAAACCTCCACATGCCATATTTGGTTCCATTTGTTTGATTAGTTCTTGAGTTATGCAGAAAATAGTTTTTCATTTGCATGGGAGCCTCCCTTTCTAAAGGCGAGAGGGGTGTCGAACTATAATAAGATCCTTTCCCGGACCCAAAAACCCCTGCATACAAATTTGCAAGCATTAGGTATAGTTCTCATGTTTGGTTGAAATTTGTTTCATTTGTATGAGAGCCCCCCTTTTTAGAGGGAGGAGGGGCTTTGAACCACCATAAAAACATTTCATGCCTTAAGAAACTCGTCCATTCCAAATTTGGTTCCATTTGCTTGATTATTTCTCGAGTTATGCAGAAATTTGGGTTCCATTTGTTTGAAAGCGCCCCCTCCCCCCTTCCTCCTCATATGACGAAAGAGTCTCAAATCACCATAGAAACATTTCCCTCCTTCAAAAACTTCCACATGCGAAATTTGGTTCCATTTCTCTTATTAGTTCTCGAGTTATGCAAGGATTTGCGTTTTATTTGAATAGGCCGTAGAACGCCAGAATCAAGCGATTTTGAAAGCCTTAGCCGGCAGTAAGGAAGATGAATCTAATTGGAGAAACGCACTCGAACGGTATGTTCATGTTCATAATACCAACAATCAATATGTAACTAGCGATTTGAAATTGGTTCACTGTTGTAGAACCCCTTGGTCCGAATTACACCTTGAAGCCAGCACCTTGTTATACATATTTGCGCCTTTGTTTTGATTTGCTGTGTTATTTTGACAGAGTATTTGAGAGTGTGTTCATGTGAGTTCATTATAAGGGGTGCATTATTGAGCTTGGGACCGAGCTTGGGACGATGTTCTAGTACTGACTGAGCCAAGAAAAAAATCGTTTTTGTATGGGACCTACTGGTCTTAGAGTTAGTCTATGGTAAAACCTTCAACGTTTATGGTATATTTGACAAACCTCATACTGATATCAACCGCACCATGGTACTCTGAGAAAAATTCTATTGTTATACCTACAATTAAATCAACAATCAATATGCAACTAGAGATTAGAAATTGGTTCACTGTTGCAGAACCCCTTGGTCCGAAGTACACCTTGAAGCCCGTACCTTGCTGTATATATTTGCGCCTTTGTTTTGATTTGCTGTGGTCAAGATGACTATTGCATATAATGGTTACAATAACCATGAAAATGGACGAATTCACCGGACGGTTATGGCATTCTTGACTATGATCATGGTAACAAGGACTATTCGGACATAATGGTAAATGTTAAATCAACTATTTTTAGTCGTTGTTTTGACCATGATAATAGTCGGTTCAAAATCACTATACTACAATAGTCATCCTAACCCCTTATAATGGTAAAATTGACTATCAAATTTGTCTCTGTGTAGATCTAATCGCATCACGGAGAAAAAACAGTCCCGTTTGAAACAACAAACTTGCTTGTTGACATCCAAACTAAAAAACTAGTTGTTTTGAAAATACGTTTTGTTGTTTTAAACCAACAATTTTGTTTTGAAACAAACAGGCATGTTGGTTGTTTGTATTTAAAAATACAATGGTTGTTCTCAACTAATATTTTCGTTGTTTCCACCTTGAAAGGTGTTTATTATTACCAAAATACAGATTGCGTTGACTCAGAGAAACAAACCAAAATTTTAGATTGATTCAACTAAGCCGGCGGCTAAATCAAACTGATATTTTATTTGGAGAAAAAATAACTAAACATTTAGTTTGAAGCAAACTATTTTTTTGGGTTATTTCATTTTCCGTCATCCGGTTCTGCTGCATGCTCTGACGCTGTCATTCAACAATACCCAAACATGTGTTTTCGAGGAAGTTTACACCAAGTTTACAGGAAGTTTACACCAAGTTTACAGTTTACACAATATGATGTCCGCAACACAACACCCGGAGCGTCGATATCCTGATCGAGATGTGCGAACGAGCAATAGAGTTGCTCGCCCTGCCAGAGGATGAAAGGAGCTTCATTTTAGATGTCGGCTGCATATCGGGACTTTCCGGAAGTGTACTGGAAGATCAGTGCCACGCTTGGCGATTGCAGTAATATGTGAAATAGAAGCGTACGATTAATTAAGAATGTTGAAATAAACAAAATTTTAATTTGAAAAACCCTAAAAATAGTAGCAAGGCTCGCATTAACATTTGTAGATTTCTGTTAGACTAAGAGAAGTCTATAAATGTAAATGTGCATGCCTTTTTTTTGCATGTTTGTCAGCATTTTGTTCAAATAAATATTCTGGAAATTACTAAAAAAATGTAGGTAATTGTGAACGGAAATGTTTGTTGTTTCAACCATTTTCGTATGTTTGATTCAAACAGCAATTAAGTTTAAATCATACTAAAATTTGTTTGAAACAAACCATAAGTGTTGGTAGAATCAACCAACAATTCTGTTTGTTTTCGTGCTGTCATAATGGAACAACCAACAGAATGGTAAATTCAAACGGATATTAGTAGAACTTAACTGCACAATTCCCGAAACAATAACTCAAAATTTTAGTTCGTTTTAACCACCACAGGTAGTTAAATCAAACGAATATGATGTTTGTGCCCAATTCAACGTGAAATTCCGGTTAAATGAAACTAGAATATGTTTGCGTTTACCAATCTTTTTTCTCAGTGCAGGCATGGTTAAATCAAACGCATTTATAGTCAGCTGAAAATTGTTGGTATTTGCGCCCAACTTAACCTTCGAAATGGTAGTTTCTACTAGACTTTTTTGTGCGTGTACACAGAAAAAAATCTTGTAGTAAAAATTACCATTTTACCCGACTATGCCTATCTTTAAAACTACCATGAAATTTCAGTCACACTTACTACGTTTATGGTAAAACCTTCAACATTCGTGGTATATTTGACAGACCTCATATTGATATCAACCGCACCATGGTTGATCTAATCGCAGGCATGGTAAAATCAAACGCATTTATAGTCAGCTGAAAATTGTTGGTGATTGCGCTTAATTTAACCCTCGAAATGGTAGCTTCTACTGCGGCTTTTTTTTTTTGCGTGTACCAATACATGCAAGCAGTGCGTTGGGCCATACCTTATATAGACGTCATACTCTAGGTATATTTTGGCATCGCTGCTTCTCTCTCCACACCGAACTTTTTCAAACTGTGTGTAGAGTTAAGAAACGTTTGTCAAACAGGAATCAAAACAACGGATTCACAGTTTTGCACGAACGATCCAGTGATTTTAATTTAAGTGAATTTACGATACGAATAACTAATGTACAAGTGGTGCTGGTTGAAATTAAACAACTAACACGTTCATTTGAAATCAGTATCAGGAAAATGACGGACGAGGAATCCACCTTCAAAAAGCCCTCGATCGATTTGAAGCTGCTGAGCAAAAATCGGAAAGTAGACCTTCCGGCTTCCATTTCCACCGCGGATGTGCAAGTGCCGTCGTCTTCGGAGGATCCACCGGTCCAGGACAAGGAACAGCAATTAGCGTGCGATCCGAATGAAATTCCACCAATTCCCTACAAAGAACCGGAATGGTCGCGAAAGTGTGACAGCTCCATAAAGTACAGCTTTGAGGTGATAAAAAATGGTGTGATTATAGAAAACGTTCATCATCTGCAAAACAAGTCGCATTGGCTGTTTGGACGGTTGCCGAATTGTGATATAAATATGGCTCACCCCACCATATCACGGTACCATGCCATTCTACAGCACAGAGGAAATGCAGAGGAACTGAAGAACGAATCCGACGACGAGGAGGATGCGGGTAAACGTCAGCATGTTACCATCGAGCCGGGATGGTATTTATATGATCTCAATAGCACACATGGCACGTTCCTTAATAAACAACGGTTGGAGCCGAGAACCTACGTTAGGGTAAAGGTGGGCTATATGATAAAGCTAGGATCCAGCTCGCGAACATATATTCTGCAAGGACCACCCGAGGACGAAGATGAGCCTTCTGCGATGACCATAACTGAGATTAAGGAAACACGGATGAAGCAGGAGAAACTACGCGCTGAACTGGCAGAGATCGAACGTCAGGAGAAGGAACGCATCGATAAGTTGAAGGCAGAGGAAGGCGTCAATTGGGGAATGGCAGAGGATGCTGATGAGGAAACCGATTTGGCTCACAACCCATTTGCTGTTACAAACAACGAGGAACTATTTCTGGATGACCCCAAGAAAACTTTGCGCGGGTATTTCGAAAGAGAGGGTCACGATTTGGACTACAAATTGGAGGAGCTCTCGGTCGGGAATTATGTCTGCAAGGTGGAGCTACCAGTGGACGACGATTTTGGGCGACCGATTGTTGCAGAGGTAACTCACAAAGGGAAGAAGAAGGAAGTAGTGGTGCAATGTGCACTGGAAGCTTGCCGCATATTGGATCGGTATGGATTGCTTCGCCAGGCGACGCATGGTAAGTTAAGAATTTCCAAGGTAGCATGTATCCAGTGAGTAATTGGTTATTTTTTTTTCCTACAGAACCTCGCCGTCGACACAAGAAGACATCCGACTCCGACGACGATGATGATTTCCTTGACCGAACTGGGGACGTCGAACGACGTCGCCAGAGGAAGCAAGCAAAGCAGTCCCCCGAAGTTCACACTTATGAACATTTGATCCGTCGTGAAGCAGATCTCCTGGAGCGACTCGAAGAAATCGAAGGCAAAATTCAACAACGGCAAATAATTGAGAAAGGAACTCGTTTGCCGGAGAACGACGATGATGTCGATGATTTTCTGACAAAGTTGTCGGAAGATAAACCCTACGATAAATTTGAGATCCGTCGGCTTCGATCTGAAAAGGAAAGACTTCTGAAGGAACATGAAATGCTTCAGAAACTTATTAAGATCACAAAACCTTACGATCTCCCAAGTATGAGTCAGGATCCATCGAGCTCCACAAGTAATGAGGAGAAGTTCAAGAAAAAGATGATGCCTCTGTTTGGCAAACGTAACAAACTGAGTAAGACGTTCGGAATTAAAAAGTCCGAGGTTAAAGTCGGTGGTTCTACAAGTTCTTATGGGGAGGAAGTCGAAGAAGACGAGGACGAAAGCGAAGATCAAAAAGAAGAATCCAAGGAAACGCCGAAGCAAGCGCAACCGGAATTGCCAAAGGTTCCGAAAAAAGTACAAGGCCCATCCTTCAATCCAGTGCTGCTCGATCAACATCTCAAGAAAGTGGAGACGCCTCCGATCCCTGCGAAGGAAAGTACGGATGAAAAAACTGAAATTGAACCTACCAAAAAGGTGGAAGAAGATACAGCACCGGGAGAAGAAGATCGCAACCGAAAGCGCAAGAGCGAACCGGAATCAGAGGATCCGGCAGCCTCATCGTCGTCTGGTAAGAAGAAACGGAACCGAAACCGCGGTAGGGAACGCAATCGAGATAACGTCGACTTCGACGATGCGGACGAATTGCAGAGCGAAGAGAAGAATGTCGAGTGGGTTCCACCACAGGATCAAACCGGGGACGGCAGGACCCTGCTCAACGAAAAGTTCGGGTATTAGACAGAGGACCGCGGATGATAGGGAGAGTGAGTACGTACAATAAAACCACTTCGGCATGAACTAGCTGCTAAAGTTCTTTCGATGACTGCCAAACTGCATGGGAATTTAAAGGGTTGTTGGGCATTGCGCGCCTCAGAAGATCTGCGGAGCAAATTTTTTGAAGAAGGTTTTGATTATAAACGAATTGATTTCAAATTCCACTTGTTTAATTAACAAATCAACTATTTAAGGTATATTTTTTGTTGATTCTAAAAACAACTTATTATGTTTGGATTAAGGAAACGGAACACGTGTTCCATAATACAATGAAAACGCCGAAAGTAATCGCAACTGAATTATAATTAACGGCTGTTATATTTTCTGAAACGAATAAACATTTGAATATTTGTTGTTCTAAAAGTCCCTGCGTTTAACCGAGAAACGTTGGTCAATGTAACCGTTCACTAATTAAGTAAAGAGGTTTTCTGCCTAAACGCAGTGGCTTAAGCGCCACTCTCAGTTACGAGAGACCACTGGGCGTGTTTATAATTCTGCCCGATTTATAAGACCTTTCCTCAGGGAACCTCTTGAACCGTCGTTGGTTACTAACAGCAAAACATAACTCTTGGAAAACAAAAGAGGCGTATGCTTACCCAAATGAGCGAAACGGAAAGAAACAAACGTACTGTAATATGTGAGTTTTATTCAAGGAGCGGCCTTTAAAACGGTACAAAGGATTTTCAAGTTCTCTAATTGATTTATATTTTTTTACCATTCATTCGTGTTGGGCTTCCTTTTACATGTACGGAAAAGAGCAAATCATGGCAATGAAACAACCATGCTCACATACTTGCGCAGGATTTTGAATATCTCGACGACTCGATGACGGTGTTGGATGAGGGTTCAGCGACTCGAAGATGGCGATTAAGAACGTTCTACCAGACAAAGCGCTAAAGCCGGTGGCTATGGCGGCGAAACGTGCCGTAGTAAGGCAGGCAACGAAGGTGACTCGAGCGCAGTATGGTCGAATTTAAGGTGCGTAAAGAGTGGCGGCTGGACGGAAGACTTCCGGTTTGGTCCCAAGAGCCAAGACGGGTTGTCGTGATGTCCCGGCAGATTCGATCCGCACGGCTTCGCGTACTTTGCTTCCGCAATGACCGCTCGAGATGGAATGAAACCCGATCCCTCATTGGATGGAATCCGGACCACGGTACGCTTTTGGCGACGCACGCGCAGGATCCAGGCTCTCGGAAAAATGGTCCACAGATGTTGGAGAAGGACCTACTTCGACGGATGATTGGCGACCGTCGGGAAATTTGCTTGAATGACTAGCGACTTCACTCACCTCCGTTTTACTACCTGCCAAAGACGGGCCTTTGCTTGGCGCCCGAGTCTGATGATCCGTCGGACGAACCAGCTACACAGTTACCCTCAATCCGGCGTTGACGACAGCCGGACAAAATGTAGAACCATCTCCCACAAAAAAAAACGCCAAGCGCTGGATGTCCAACGCGAAATCACATTAGTTTTTTAAAATTTTAAAACCCAAATCTAATTAATTACCACTACCAATGAGCTCTAGTCCGATCAACTGAAACTAAGAAACATGTATATTTTGTTGTCATTAATTATGTAACGCAGAAATGAAGAGGGTGGGGGTTGGTTGGAAAAACCTGACAAGTCATACAACAAACTTTGATGGTCCATCCAAAAACGTGACAAGAGAGGAGGGGTGGAAAATTCTCAATTTAAGCGGTACATAATGAATGCATGCCGCCTTATTACATCTTATGTCTTGTTAAAAGTTGACAATACTTGGATTAAGTCACCGACTGAGCTTGAAGTAGGTAAAACTTGGTTAGTTTATTTGTTTATTTGAAGTAGACATCAACAGACCAAGTTTAGGTCCTAATGACGTTAAAAACAAACAAAAATTACAATAAGAAACGATTACATAACCTCTTAACTGGAGTCAAAAAAAAAAAAAAAATAAGTAAAAATAAAATAATTAAGGCTATACACTATCTTAACTACGTGCGTCAATTGTTTTAGAAACGGGAGAAAATCTCGGACGAAGTGCGTTCCGCGTCAGATGAAAATCGAAAATGGACGCCACCCTATTGAAGGTTCGCTGCAATCCGTGAATAGCGCTATTCAACCCATAGTTGGTGCGGCGAAAAGGAAGCCTGAGTATGGAGTTGTGACGCATTGGCCTTGGTTGGACGTTGATGCTAATTTGTTGAAGGATCCTTCCGCAGTCGATTCTTCCTTGTAGAACATCTGCAGCAGTTAATGCTCTCCATACATCTCTACGGACCCGACTTTCGTAGCTAGGAAGACGAAAAGGGTCGCTCCAAGGAAGTCTACGAAGTGCGAACCGAAGAAAACGGCGTTGAATAGATTCGATTCGCTCGGCGCCATTATCATAGGATGGACTCCAGACCGCTGAACAGTACTCCAGTGTCGAACGAACGAGGGAATAATAGAGCGATTTAAGGCAGTGAATGTCGCTGAAGTTCTTCGCAACCTTGAATATAAAACCGAGTGTCCTTGAAGCTTTGTCAACAACATACGATAAATGTTGCGTGTACGTCAGTTTCGAATCCAGCTGAACACCTAGGTCTTTAACGCACTGCGTTCGTTCAATGGTTGTACCGAGAAGATGGTAGTTGAACAGAATTGGTTGTTTCTGACGTGAGAAGGTTATCACTGAGCACTTGGCCGGGTTGACCACCAACCGATTTAAAGTACACCAATGAGCAAAGGCATCAACCTGCGCTTGGAGGAAATGGCAATTGGCGGTTGAACAGATTCGCATAAAGATTTTCAGGTAATCAGCAAACGACAGGCGAGGCCCTTCGATAACATAGTGTACGTCGTTGTAGTATAAAAGAAATATCAACGGTCCCAGATGGCTACCTTGCGGTATCCTGGACATGGCGCAGAAACTCCTTGAACGAAGGTCACCCAAGGCAACTATCAATTGACGCGCTGTGAGATATGATCGAAACCATCTTAAAAGATTACCACCAACTCCTAGTCTGTCAAGTTTAGCGATCGCGATATCATGATTCAACTTGTCAAAAGCTGCCGTTAAATCTGTGTAGATCACGTCCGTTTGGCATCGAGCGATCATACCATCAGTGATGTACGACGTACGGCACAATAAGTTTGTAGTTGTGGAACGCCCTGGTGAAACGTCGTGCTGGTCGTCACTTAACTGCTTGCAATGTGTAAAAAGTGAGTTCTTAACAACCAGTTCAAAAAGCTTCGATACAGCGCTTAACGATGTGATTCCTCGGTAGTTGTTCACGTCCCGCTTGCTTCCTTTTTTATATACCGGAAACATGTCCGCCATTTTCCAGCAATAAGGAAATGTACCGCTAGAGAGGGACATCTGGAATATCCGATGAAGTGGATTCAGAAGACAAGCCATGTTCTGTTTCAGAAAAACCGACGGAACCCCTTCGGGTCCGGGCTTAAACGATGTTTTAAGGTGTAATGCCGCGTTCGAGATTGATTCTGAATCCACATCAACTATGCTGAGTGTTTGATTTGCCAAGGGAACATTGCCGGTGGCATCGTGAACAGAATGACTTGTTAATCTCTCGTCTTCATAAACACTAGCAAATTTTACCGAGAACAGATCGCAAATTTCCTGTTGAGTGCCAGCAGTTTCGGCATTATAGACCATGGATGAAGGTAAGCCTACTTCCTTACGTTGTTGATTAACATAGGTCCAAAAAGATTTCGGATGAGATTTGAGACGCCGTTGATAACGTTGATAACGCCACTCAGATAACGTTGAAAATGCGCATGACTGGTCCGTTTATACTCGTAGTTGAGATAGTGTCGTTTAAGCGACATGGTGCGGTGTTTCGTGAATCTTTTAAGAGCAGCCCTTTTAATCCGTTTTAGCGAGCGAAGAGCGTTCGTCATCCAAGGGACCCGAGAGTCAGTCTGAACAATCTTTTTTGACACGTGTCTGTCAATGACTCTGCCAATCCAAACTAGATAAAACATCACCAATACTGCGATAGTCGGCTCTACGGAAGTCATATGACACAGTAGCAGGAGTGTCGACGAAGTCTCGAGCTACAACGTCCTCGACAGCAACTATTAGAGAAGGATGGTGAGGGACATCCTTAACTAGAGGCACGGGAGCTGCAGAGATGAGGGGAGCAATATCTCGGCCACTCACGGAGCAGAGATCTAGAGAGCGATTATTCTCATTCACCACGTTATTAACTTGGGATAGAGTTGCGGTACTGTAGCTGTCCAGAAGCTGAATACTTGGGAGTCCATGCAATGGCCGCTAGGTTGAAGTCTCCCAAAATAATCATTTCATCATGGAGGGCAACCGTATTCGAAATAGCAGAAACAAATCGGCAGTGCGCATCAATTAGGTCTAAATCTCGAGTTAGATCCGGAGGAATGTACACCGCACAAAGGAATAGATTACGGCCTCCAAGCTGAATTGCTACCCAAACTTGTTCTACGGTGATCCAGGAATCGTCTTCAATTGCACTTGCTTTCAACCTGACACTAACTGCAACGAGAACACCACCGCCGGTCAATTTCCTACTGTTGTTTATGTTCCGATCGCAGCGGAAAACTTCGTAACCATCTCCAAAAACATAACTAGAAACAGTCCTAGAATCCAGCCATGTCTCAATTAAGACTATAATGTCGTAGCAATGATCCCTGAACGCTAACCGATAATCATTAATAAGGCTAGATTACAAGGTCCGAATTCCGACGTTCAAGGTTTGTAGTACTGGGAAAGGAAATACTATCAGAGCGGGAAGTGTCCGTTTGTTGACCATACTTGCCGTTACTTGGAATTTGGAAGACCCCGTCTCCCAACTCAACCGCAGGACCGGGACGGCTGCTGGTCGCTGGCAGGTAGGGCTCGACTGCGTTAAGCGGAATAGGGGCTTCCTCAAGACTAGCGGCAATTGTGCGTCCCGGTAACCTGCTTGCAAACGTTGATCGAAGCTGGCTAGAAGATGAACTGGAAACGACGAACGAATCAGGCAACGAATTGTTCGAATCCACAGAGTACTTGCCTGTAGTAGAAGTTCGGAAGCACCCATCACCCAACTGAAACGCAGGGCCGGGACGGCTGTTGATCGCTGGCGGGAGAGGCTCGACTGCGATCAGAGGGATGGGGACTTCCTTAGAGCATGAGTGCAAGTGTGCGTCCCGGTGTAGAACAAGGTCGATGAAGGCTATTTTCATTAGTATGATCACTCCGATCAGAAGCAATAGAAATGTTGAAATTGGTGTTGGAGGCAGCGCTGGAACACGGAAGCAGATCAAGCAAAGTATTGATACTAACAGAAGCATACTGAAAGTGGTAGTTGGGAAACCCCACTACCAATCCCGACCGCAGGACCAGAACGACTCTGAAGGCAGGAAACAACGTCATTTTGCAACAGCAAACGCCAAGCGCGACTGGGTCAGGTGGCTTAGGGTTTCCCATAGTGCGACAGGCAGTGCGTTCTGGTTTACGATGATCCAACAAACAATCAGATCTTAGCATGCTGGATCCAGTCCGGAGATCGGAGTGGAAAATTGGGACGAACCCAGAGGAGAGATTACGACGGCGTATCCATACGAGGTAACCATGAGTTTCTTGGACCATTATCTACAAATTCACGGTACAGAATACCTCTTGGCCATGAATCCGAATTCAGTGCGACTTCGCGTAGTTTTGGGGCCATTCCGACTTTGTACGATATGAAGTTCATACGGCTCGTGTCGAATCCTCTTTTCACTAGCGGAACAACCTTAACCGAATCTTCACTCTGCACGCTCGTTTTGACAAGTTTTTCGATAACATCCGGTTTCACACTAGGATGAATGCGAGATAAGTACAGCCAGAACATCTCAACAGGCTCAGGAACGGTAAGCACTGTGCAATCAGTAACCGCTTTAGTACCACCATTAAAAGGTCTACTGCTTGATAAACCGTCTTCACGACGCCGTTTTAAAGGTGGTTGACGAGAGTGATTTCCGGGATCCAAAATTGCCGGAGTGGATGGCCCAATTTTTTTTTTGAAAGTTGGGCAATTAGCTCACCTTGCTTTGCCATATCGTTTCTGATTTCGGCATTCGCGATTTCCTGTTTCTCAGTAATAGATTTGATAACACTACCGAAAGACGAGATTGCTGATTTAAATCTTGCACATTTTATCAATTTAACGCACTCATCGCACATCCAAAACAAGTTCGGGCTTGAATGGATTACGTTCACGAAGGCTTTGTTCAGCTTTATACTAGAGCATTTCAGATGAATCATCCGGTCACAAAAGGCCATACAAGAAACGAACTCGTCGTCTCCTTTGACAGGTTTAGCGCACTTGTCACAAGCTGAACTCGTGATAAATCCAACATTAAGATTTTCACAGTGAACTTATCTTCTCACTAATGATTTTTCGAATAAATTTTAGTCAGCAGTTATGTGTATTCTCAGCTTTTAGACTAGATATTCTATAGTCAAACTGTGGTTAGGGTTCTGATTCGTGGTCAGTACCGGAATCATTGTTTGTTTTCTTTGCAATGAATCCGGTTTTGACTGATAAAGTTGCGGGCCTTTAAAAAGTGCTCTTACTCCTCATGGGGTTTAAATAGCGGAAACTTTCAATAAAACTCGATTCCTTGCCAAAACAAAACAAACAATGGCAACTTTAACAACCGAGTGCTTCATAATTCAATAGTGATGAAGTAACTCGGGAAAGGATACACTACAAAGGATCAAATTACTGTTCACAAGTGGTTTATGTCCCGGTGAAAAAGTAAGTGTGAGTTAGAGCGCTATTGTGCAACGGGGCTACCCCATATGGAATAAGGTCGTTTGGCATAATGTCTTTTTGCATAAGGTTTTGGATAATCAATGGTCGTTTGGCATAATGACCATTTGGCACAAAACAAAGAAAAAATTAAAAATAAAACGGTTATTTGGCATACATATCGGAAAATGAAAGCTGTTTCAGGTTCAGTGAACATAATTATAATTTGGGTTAACTTAGACATTCAAAATTTAACTGGTATAAAGGTCTTTTGGCATTGGCACCGAATAGTTTGAGAAAGATTGTTTGGATTGAAAATCTGTAAATTAACGATTTATCCTGGGGTTCCGACACATCTAAATCCAGTTTCAAGATGATTGAAAAATCCCCCACGCTAGCGAATCAATCTTCAAAAAAATCTTGTTTCAGCTTGTGAATCTTAATCCACCAACTTGCATCGTGCTGCATCTTTTTGCAATAAATCTTTAAAATCTTCTTTTTATCAACTAAGCGTGCGCACATCGCACAGAGGCAAAACAAAAATATTCTGCATCTGAGATAGAGTCGCGCCCCCTGGATTTATCAGAAACATTTGGCATAATGACAATTTGGGATAGTACTAGAAAATTAGATCAATTTCTCAGCAATTCCGGAGCAATTTGCGATAAGGGCGAACATGCAGAATGTAAACATCAGGGAAATGATGATTGTAATATTGCAAGTCGAATTTCAAACAGTAATTTACAAATTAACGAATCAATTCAAATACAATCTAGCATACAGACAGAGAACAAAGCTAGTTTCTGATTCCTATATAATGCTGATGGAAATCCGTTCGTTATTCATTGAAATTTGCACATTTTTAATATTCGCCTATCAATACTAGGATGCTGGATTACGCCATTTTCAATGCTGGCCCCACAAGTACTGGAAATAAAGGTATCGCCCTATACTATTCGCCTATGTTTGACATTTTCATAGGTTTCGCCTTCCACTTTCCGCCGTTGTTTTGATTATTTTGTAGGTATCGCCTTTTACTTTCGCCGTTGTTTTGATTTTTTGTCAGTATCGCCCTTTACTTTACGCCATGTTTATGTTTTGATTTAAATTACGCCTTTCACTTTGTCAACAATCAATATGGCGTAAATCGCAGAGTGAATTGTTTTGATTACGAAATAACTCTACGCCCTTTGCAAAAACAACATTTAATAAATAAAATTATAGCACAACCAGGACAAAAAGGTCAAAACTCATGATTTAGATGTAATCATTATGCATTGCATTGAAAAAACAATTTGTTTATATTTTGCATGTACGCCCAAATCGCAAATTGCTCCGGAATTAACCAATTTCATTTGGCATAATGGTTTTGGCAAAAAAATTTAAATTTTAGAAAAAAATACATCATTCAGTATAGAATTATATCATATATTTTAAAATTATTTTAAGAAAGTTTTATAGAACAGCCTAATTAATAAAGAAGGACGATTACTTCCCATCTTGGTATATTTGTGACAATAACGTTTCAGTTGAATCAAATGAATTATACCAAACATAACTAAGCAATACATACTCTGGGTCAATCCCAAAAATTCACTGTTCTATATCAAAGAAGACAACATTTGATTTTCAAATTTCAATTTTAACCTTAAAACCTATCAATGGTTTATTTTAAAGAACAGCTACTTTAATAAGAAGAGAAGAGGATAAAAAACTATGCCAAATGACCACTTGGGTTCAATATTATTTCAGAGGCCATATGCCAAACGACTTTATACCATATGGCTTCCCCCTTGCGCAACATAGCGATTAGAAGAGATGTTTTGTCATTTGTTAGAAAGTTCCTGAGTCAATTGCAAGGACTCTACATAATCAAATCAAACGAACATCTTATTGTTTTTAAAGGTCAACAACAATGTCCTAGCTTCGGCTGGACATATACTAAAATTGGAACGATACAGAGAAGATTAGCATGGCCCCTTGCGCAAGGATGACATGTAAAATCGTGAAGCTACCCGCATGCAAACACGGTGGTGAGTATAAATAAGAGAGAAGAGCTCTCGTTAAAGTCGGAAGAGAGTGTGGAAAAATTATAATCTCTCTTTACCACACTGAGGATATGAACATCACTGCAAGCATGTCAATAGTAGAATTTTCACTGATGGGTCGCGCAATGATGAATCCACTGGTTTCGATGTCTACAATGAATACTCATCTTCCTTTCGGAAACTTCAGGAACCTTATTCCGTATATGTTGCAGAGCTGTCAGTAATCAATTTCGCTCTGGGGATAATTTCCGACATGCCCATAGACCATTATTTCATCTTTTCGTATAGTCTCAGTTCTATTGAGGCCCTCCGGTCGATGAAAACAGTGCCCAAGTAATCACAAGCATTATATTATTGCACTTATTCTACCCAAAATCAACATCGGAAATGCGGGATCACATCAATTCAACAGTTGTCAAGTAATGAAGCGTTAGGTAAGCTTAAGAATGTAGTGATGCATTATTAGCAATGCAAGAATGCTACTTTAGCAATGTCTTATGGCATCCCAACAAACAAACGAAAGCAGTAAATAAGCATATATGCTTTATTAGAGCTGGATTACGATTTTCGTAGCTGAACAAAAAAATTGGCTGAAATATGAGCTGAGTAACCATGTTTTCAACTGAAATATTAACATTAATTCAAATGTTTCAGTTTGTTTGAATAACATGCTTAATAAAAGCTAACTCAGTATTTTTATTTAACTAAATTTAAACAGTCCAACAAAATGCTGAATAACATTTAAACAATCAATTTTAACATCGTTTATATAGCCCAGGTAATAAAACCTGATATTGAATTGAATAATAGCTGCACTGTACATTACTATTCAACTTCTTTGAGCTGAAGAGAAACAATGCAAAAGCTTTATACAGGTGTCTGAATTAACTTTTATTCGACTACATAACAATTAGTTGAAATACAGTTTATGCCTCTAATGTCACACCTTTTAACTAGCTTCGCTATTTAAACCTTATATTTATTTGAATTACAGCTGTGTTAAACCAATGTTCAGCAAAATAAACTTTAAAAAAATCTTCTAAATGCTGTATAAAAGTCTCCGAAGTGTTCGGCAAGTGTGTCGATCAATATATTTTCTTCACCTTAAAGTTATGCTGAATAAATTATGCAATATTCGTTGAATTCAATAAATTCATTTGTTTTTGTTTATTAGTTGTTCATTTTTGATGGCGATGAAAAAGTATTGTCCTGTTACCAAGAGTTGAATCATGGTAATTTTGCAGAAACCTATAGGTGGAATGATGTTGAACCATTCGCTACCCAAGTAACCATGAAGCTCTATATGGATACATCAATTATGCATTATAATACGATATAAGTTTTTGGTATAAAGCAATGTAATCTTACTTGCGTCCATAAAGTAGAACTAAAGTCGAAAAGGGCCCCACTCCTGTCAAATTAAAGCTAGCGCACATGCTTTATTGAAGCCCGAAAATAAGTATATTTAGGGCATAGTTACTTTTTCAGCTGTTGAATTACTGCTTCTACTGAAATGTTTTATTGCATTTTAAAAAGCATATATAGAGCTTGGGGTATTTTGGAAAAAGAAACATCGAAAAAATATTTAATTTTCTACTAGATGAATTCATTTTTTCTGTTACGTTTTATTGTGGGGATATTATTTTATTTTATTTTATAGCATCTGCGCGTAACAATGATGGGATATGTTTTTAATAAGCTCAAATGTGTTTCCTACATCGGGATTCGAACCAAGGCTTCTCACGACTGGTCGATGAATGCCGGTTGTGTTAACGCTCTTAGCCATAAGAGCAATGGAATTATATAAGACAACTGCATAATATTAAGGAAGCACACCCCAAACATACCCTCTTTGTCGTTCTATAAAAACATATTTCATGCAGCTATTTTTAGATTTTTCTTGCTAAACACGCCATTGAGACTGTGATACCCTAACCTTTAATCAGTGCAAACCTCAACCCGATACGAGCTACAAATGAAATCATACCCACCGCCGTTCATCACACAACAAGCCGACACAATTTTTGATGCCCGGTGCAGGTTGAAACTGGATCATTAATGAAAATGATAAATATGAGAATAAAGATTGAAAAACAGCTCCGTCCTCTGAAAATAATCAACCAGAAAACCCGCGGCTCCCCATAATGCATCCATACTTTTTGCTGAAATTTTAAGAATCAAACTTTCTGGTTAAGGAGAATGAAGGTGATATGTTTTTCTTTTCCAAAGTGAAATTGGAAAACGTCATCCAGATGATATTGCACCAATGCTACTTTTTAGCTAGCAATGAAGCATTTATTGAGACAATGCATTAATGGATCATTTAATGCGTATTTAACGTTAAGCTGTTTGTAGAAATATAGTAATGCATCATAACATGTTTAATGTATAGGTAATGCTACATAGCATGGGAGTTGTTGAAAAAATGTGATATGGTATTACTGTTACTGATAGTCGGTCGAATTAGTGTTATGATATAATGCTTGTGGTTACTTGGGTAGTCAGTAAAATTAGAAAATAGTGCAAGAGTTAACAGATACATCAGCAAACATTGTCATATATTTTAATCATCTGTTGTTCAACATTCCCTTGAATTCTGTCATGCTTGTAGTAAAACCAAACAACAAATATCAAAGCTTGTGTACAGCTTACAAAAACAGACGTTTGATGACAACATTTAGAAGGTTTTATTGAACACTGATGTTGCTTATTGACAGATAATGCTATAAATAGAATAACAATGTAGCTCATTTAAAGCATAATTCTGCTACTATTCAACATATAAGATTGAGCTTATATAGGAGGCTTATTGATGCTACATTCAATGCTAGCATAGCACAGTTGGTATGTCACGTAGATGAGGATACAAAGGTTGTTGGTTCGAATCTCGCTATTAATTGGTAATAAATAAGTGTTGCAAGTCTTGCTTAATGTTCATATATAAAAATATCAAATTAAATACGTACAATTTGTGTAGCCAATAAAGAAGAAGTCTGTATCATATGGAGTAACATACATAAAAAACAAAGAAAATTATATTATAATTTAAAAAAGTCCAACAAAAGTTTTATAATCAAAACCACAGCACTTTTTAAATGCTTGGTTGACGTTGAAGAAAATCTTCATCATGATTTATTAATTCACAAGGCAAAATATATTATTCCGTAAAAAACTCGCTTAACAATAGTTGAATAAATGTTATGCTAGATATAATAATTAGTTCTATCTCTATTAAAGTTGATTGAACGATTAGTTTGAAAATTGAAAGCCTAAAGATGAATAAATTCTCCAAAATTGAGTGAACAAATACCCAAGAGAAGCTTAAGTAACCGAAGTTTAAGAGCAGAACTTAAATAGCCGTTACTCAATTGTCAACTGAACTCCATTGCTGCAAACTAACTTCTTAAGCATATGCAATTGCCTGTGTTCAAAATTGCTTGGCAACAGCTTAATAACTTCTCCAAATTTGTGTGAATAATGCCTGAACAGAAGCTGTGATTGAAAATAGTTCAGACATTGTTCAATATGATGCTGAATTAAATCGCCATAATGATGTTTACTTAATGAGTGATTGTTTGTTGGGATTACAAACGATATAGCATTAGTTCTATCTTAGTTATCCCTTTTCAGCTTAAATCCAACTTCAATGATGCACTACACGTAATACATGTGCCCGCCCAAGTAACCACAAGCATTATATTATTGCACTTATTCAACCCAAAATCAACATCGGTGATGCGGGATCGCATCAATTCAACAGTTGTCAGGTAGTAAAGCGTTAGCTAAGCTTGAAAATGTAGTGATGCATTACCAATGCAATAATGCTACTATAGCAATGTCTTATGGCATTACAAAAGATATAGCATTAGTTCGATCTTAGTGGGGCCCTTTCCAGCTTTAATTCAACTTCAATGATGCACTAGACGTAATAGACATGCCCTATATATGCACGCTATTACAGCCTCGTGGTTTATTGGGCGGTATATGCATGCTATTACAGCCTCGTGGTTACTTGGGTTACCTTCCATGGAGAATTTATCAAAAGCAAATATCTGTCGTAGCGTTTTTTTTTTATCACTGGAATTGATACCTGACCGACTTGGATGCAAGGAAAAGGGTATTAAAATTCGATCTGTCTAGGTGTTAACAAACGTAAGTTTATTTGTATGTTTTTGAATCCTGTACCACAGTAAATGGTTCGAACTGACTTGAAGCTCGGTTTCGCACTAAATAAACGATAATAAACAAATTCGATACCTTGTTTTCATATGCTGAAAATTTAATCACAGTAGTCGATGGTCGCCTCTATCTTATCGTCTGTCAGTTTGCAAGCCCCGTTCGAAGCACTTCCCTCCAAGGACTAAATTATGATGAAACTTCCGTGCAATGAAAATCCCAACGCAGAGGTAACTGGACAAGAACCATATTATGCATTCAGTATTATTGTAATAGTCCATCGCCTAATCTCCCTAGAATGACTGCATCCTTGCTGTTTGGAAACTTTGTGGCCACATTCGGCATGCGCTGAACGAAAATCAAGCTTTACAGCTACGAAAATCCTTCCAAAGCCGCGACCTATGCGGAGCCGGGTATATTCCGGGTTGCCAATTTGCCAGCATTGTTAGTTGTGCGCTGAAAGGATGTCTAAGCGATAACGACATTTGTCGGCTGGCAGACTATTTCAAAACTCCCGATATGTCCGGAGTGGCTTACGGACATTTTTTAGACGTTGTAACAGGCGAACAGGACGGATTGACTGCAGGAAGGTCTAAGAAGATCCTTTCTAGTCACGAACATCGTCGGTTGTCTTTGACACTAATGGAAATTGCGCAAGCATTGCGTTTTCGCGAGCAAGTTCTGAAGCCTTACTTTGAGGACTATGATCTGATTGCTCGGAAGGGAGGCTCGGTCACAATTGCCTATTTCAAACGTATTCTGTATTTTTTGGGAATGACCCTACAACAATCGGAGTGGGAGCTTCTTGCTAAGCGCTTTGGTTATGACAATTATAAATTTGACTACGAGGCGTTCGTCGAAGAGATTGATCAACTTTCCCGATACCTGGATACCCAGGGTCCTATTGACCGCCAATGCGATAAAGAAGTTCCATCGAAGGTTATTAGCGTGGAGCTTGCGAAAGTTCAAAGGCCAGAAGTCGGAATGGTGAGACTGGATGACATCTTGGGGAAAAATACGGCGTATCACTCTTGTTTGGAACCTTCACGACAAGAGATGGACTTCCATATGCTAATGTTACGTATTCAGGGTCATATTTGGGAGAACCGTATCAGAATTCGTGAATTTTTCGAACAATACGACTTACATGGCTGCGGTTGGATAAGTCGAAGTCAGTTCATCCGATCGTTGGATGCAATTGGATTATCTGGATTACATCGATTACCATTAACGGATGGTGAGATAAGAACTATCTGTGATCGATATCAGCACCCTACAGATGGGAATCGAATCCGCTGGCAGGATTTCACGGATGCTATCGACGAGGTGTTTACTATTAAGAACTTGGACAAGATGCCATATCGAGAGGTCGTTTCTCCACCAAAAGAGGTTCAAAATTTGCGACGAGAAGGTGTGAAGGGTTCAACATCTCAAGAGCTAGCGCAGGATGTTATCAACTGTATTCGTACCTTAGTTCAGGCAAGACGTATTTTAATCAGACCCGTGTTCAGTGATTTCGATCCCCACCGCAATCGGCACCTTTCTCGCTCCCAGACGCACGAAGCACTTTCAATGGCTGGCATATTTATAACTGACGAACAACGCTATGCCTTGGAGCAGCGTTACTCTGACGACTTGGGATTCAATTATGAAGAATTTCTCAATGATGTTGATCCTTTGTCCAAAGAAACTTCGGCAGTAAGTTTTTGATAATTACATAAGAAACAGTTAACAATTCATTTGTTTTTGTAGTATGACGACCTCCAGAACCGGATAGCTGAACAAGCTGTGGACAAGAACTCCCAAAAACCAGATGAATCCGAGCATGATATCGTCAGAATTCTGGCAAAAGTCAAGGGTCAAGCAGTTCGTCGAAAGCTGCGGATTATTGACTTTATGCGTGGCTTCGATTCACTTAACTGTTTCCGTATCACAAAGGATCAATTTGAACGTGGACTGTCAACAGCAAGCATCGATGTTACACCGAAGGAAGTCTGTACGCTGGCGACCATGTTCAAAACGCCGCTTCAGGAAACGATTGACTACAAGCGGTTTTGCGATACAATAGCTGAAGTAGACTATCAGTGTAATCTTGAAAAAGCACCCCTCTTGGTTCCTCTTCAGCATTTTCCCTCGGAAGATGGACCACATAACCACCTGAACTTTGAAGAACGAACCATCGCATCACGGACACTTCAGAAGCTAGCAAGACATGCGGACGTCGTGTCCAACTTGAGCTCACCACTGCAGGACTTTGACCGTAACCGGTTGGGACTAGTAAATCGTAATCAGCTCATAAGGGCTCTGGCGACACGGGACCTGCACAACGCTATCTCCAGCCGTGAATTTGAAGTGCTTTGCCAGTGTTTCTGCGTAGAAAAAGGTACACCACCTCACCATTCATAATGATCAAGTGATTCACCGTTGATAACCGTTGTTCTACTTTGCCTTAGGTTACAGAAAGGAAATCAATTACCGCGCACTCCTAACGGCGTTGGACTACCTTCATGCCAATAGAGAAAATCACCCCTTCTGAAGTGGCAAGCATGGGTACGATGGTGAATTGGAGTGTGTACACATTTACTAGAGTTTGAATTACTATAAATTGATGGGAGCGTAATAAAATCAGTCAGTAGATTATCGACTAACGATTTCGGAGATTATTTAGACTCAGCACATTTGAAATGAAACAGATTATGGAAGTTTTAAAAATCAGTTTCTTATTTGTGAGCCTTTTCGTCTTGATTCATGCACAAGAAAATTGTGAACTGGAAAAATGTCCAGTGTACGGTGAAACGGAGATTGAACACGTGTTGACGCTACTTCCGGTTCCGTCGAATTGTAGCGAGTATGTCATGTGCAGCAGGGGAGTGCAGTTCATTAGGTAAGGATTAAAGTAGATGGTTGATTTTGTCTGTTGGTAAACAATTATATTCAAATTTACAGACCTTGCCCGCCGGGATTGCACTTCATTCCTAGCCTGCACGTCTGCGAGTTCCCGGATCGCGCTACCTGTGTTGAAACTTGCACCAGTTCGCCTGTTGATTTGAGCAATAAATGAAAGTGAATTTATGAAATAAAAGAAAAAGTTGCTCTTGCGGTTATCTCGATCACTGCCTATGCCTGAGTTGAACCCATTGTAGACCTCCCTTTACGAAATCCAAACTGGCATCCATTCGTGCTTTCTATACGTGAGTCGGGGCCAAGCGGTTAGCGGCGTTACCCAACGGTAAGTGTGAGGGTTTGATTTACTGCCTCTGGAGCTTATTGCAACCCGAAAATGTCCCTTACTTACTCATGCTGTCATATTATGGCGCACATTTCTTCATTAAACACGGTTGAGGGGTGCTCCAGTTCATCGAATGTTCCACACTTCCAAGGTATTGCCCCAAACGCCATTTTTGCGGGGTTGTTGTCCGACATTGCTACAACATTTCTCGCCCATTGTACCCTTTCAGCTTCAGCGACTTTCTGGATACTATGCTCGCCATCGAGCTGCGCCAGCTTGTGGTTCATCCATCTCCTCCATAAGCCGTTTTCACATACACCGTCAAAGATTGTCCTGACATGTATCGTTCAATAAATCCAATTGCAAGCAGATCCTCTTTGAGCATTGTCCACGTCTCATACCCGTAGAGGACAACCGGTCTTATCAGCGTTTTTTACATGATACACTTTGTACGGGGTTAGAGTTTACCAGACCTCAAGGTCTTGTGGAGTCCAACGTTGGCACGACTTCCGGCAATAATACGTCTCCGAATTTCTCTGCTGCAGTTGATATCCGACGTAACCAGTGATCCGAGGTACACAAACTCATCCACCACCTCAAACTCATCTCCGTCGCTTGTTACAGTTCTGCCTATGTGAGCTCAGCTACCACCTGGAACGATCTGCCGGCAGTGTCCACGTCGTCAGCGAAGCAGATGAACTGGCCGGATTTATTGAAAATCGTACTCCGCATGTTTCATGACAACTTTATATTCAACAGAAGGCAGGAAAGACCATCGCCTTGTCGAAGTCCTTTGCATGTTTCAAACGAGTCCGACAACGCACCCGATATATTCACGTAACACTGTACACCATCCATCGTAGCCTTGATCATTCTGGTCAGTTTCCCGGGAAAAACGTTCTCGTCCATAAACTTCCATAGCTCTTCACGATCAATAGTATCGTATGCGGCCTTGAAGTCGATAAATAAGTGGTGTGTAGGGACTTGATATTCGCGACACTTTTGGATGATCTGCCGCAATGTTTAGATATGGTCAGTTGTAGATCGACCATTCACAAAACCGGCTTCATAACTTCCCACAAATCTGCTTGCTAGCGGCGATAGACGACGGAAGATAATCTGGGACAGCACCTTGTAGGCCGCGTTGAAAATAGTGATCGTTCGATAGTTGTCACATTCTACTTAACTTGTAACCCTTTTTGAATATTGGGCATATAATTCCGTCTTTCCATTCCTCCGGTAGCTGCTCTGTATCCTAGATCCTGATTATCAGTCGATGCAGACAAGTCGCCAACTTCCCAGCTGCCTTGTTGTTCTTAGGTTGTAGCGTTTAGGAATTTAGTAATATTATTTGTAATGCCAGAAATAAAGTTAATGCATAAGAAAACAAATCAAACTCCACAAAGTGAAACATAGATGTCACTTTACACGCCGCCACTGCACAAGCGAGAGCCCCCGTCCGTTCAGCATCATGACAACCCTGCGAAACGAATCAGCGAACGCAAACGTCAACCGCACACTCACACTCACGATCGGGATTCGTGATTTAGTTTCCGCCACTAGAACGGCAAAGCGAGAACGAGTCATTCGTTGGCAGCGGGTCGAGAGCACCGTGAGTTTTTTCTTTTGGTTACCGGTGTGGCTCGTTGGACGAAACCGCACATAGAAGGTGCCACGCGAGTGTGCAAAGACTGCGCGGAAATTGGACAGTGTACGGTGAAATCGGTGCGATCGATTGGTTTTCGATTCGGCCCAGCCAAATCCATATTTTGACAACGACGAAAGTCTGGCTCCGCTCATTGGCACGAGTTTTCGGATCCGGATCATAATTGCCGTAAGAAAAGGTGAGAAATTCGACACCCACATCATCGGGCAAGCAACTGACGATTGTTTCACCAACAGCGTGTTTGATCTGGGATCTCTTTCGCCAGTTGCCGACAATAACATCGGTGTACGGAGGATTCCCTGTAATCGGGTTGGACCCGATTCTGCTCGCGCACCCGTCTACTCGGACCTGGATAGAGACCCGATTGGCAAGAAAAGGTGAATATTGCGATTTGTTCACGTTCATGAGCACGGCTAACTTTTGCTTCACCAACAGCGTGTGACAAATTTTACGTTCTGGAACATTCGCGAGCGTCGTCGACGGGAGCAGAAACAATTCCGTCTGCAGCAGTAGCATCAAGACCACTAGTGTGGGACACGTCAGCCACAACCCAGGATTTTGCTCACGAAAGGGATCGGCAAGCTCGTAAGTCGATCCAAATTGAACCGTCAAGCCTGGCATTCACACACATTCTTCATGCAGGGTCCCTTTCTTTAGCATCCGGATTTCGAGTAGCGATACGTACTCCGAAACGCTGCTCCTGCGAACAACCGGCGATCGTACGGCGACGGAGCTGGATAAGCGTCATCATTCGGGGTGCCAGAGGTTGGCGGAGGCCGATCCAAGGCCGGGAGAGAGTCATCAGTGCCGTTCGACCCTACTCGACGCCTGCGGGCGTGCAAATCGCTGCAACGCTGTTACTCGCCAGACCGATGCGGCAACGCTTGAATAGCGTCGTCCGCGCCAACGCCGCACTCTTCTTCGAGCAAACGGGCGGCGCCATACCGACACGAGAGGAGCGTTTCGCGTAGACGGAAAACGGGAGGTGGTTCTTGACGGCGAACCGCCGTGTGCATGGTGGTGGCGACCCAACGCTCAACAAGGTCGTGAGTAGCCCACGAATAGCATGTAAGTCAAGAGAAAGTGATAGTATGTAAGATAAGAAAAGAATAATACACGCGCAAGATTAGGAGAGCGTAGGGTTGAGCTAGGCCTAGAAGCGCCCTTTCATTACAGAAGGCGGCTTGAATAAAATGACGATGTTACTGTGACTTTTGGCTCATCGATTTACTTATTGATTTGGGGAAAAACCATTACACCCAGCTGCCTTGTTGTTCTTAAGCTGTTTAGTGGTGTTGTAACGATCTGTAATGTTGTAGATTTTGTACATAATTTAGGCTATGCGAAAGCGTCAGCATTTTTGCCGCCCGTTTCCTCAAACGGGCCCTTTTAATTTTATGGTTGAGGTGGGAAAGGGACAGTCGCAGCACTACACGATCCAAAATACCTATCGTGTTGTTAGATTCACGATAGTACACGAAGGGATTCGGGGAATGTTAAACTTCCGGTTTATTCGAGTCTGAAACTACCTTATTCTGAGGATTCACGATCTCGATCATTTCGTCCGTGACCTTATACCGATCTGGAAGTGTTCGCGTTTGTTCGTAGTCGTTTTTGGTTAGTGGAAGTAGGTTATTTAATGTGATGTCAAGTGTTTAGATTAATTAAGTTCTTGTGTTCAAAAAGCTAGATATTCGATTAAGTGTGCGTCGAATAAATTGTGTGCGATATAGTAGTTAGGCTACCAACCCCAGGTAAATTAACGTGCTCAAATGTGCTGTCCATGTGTCTGCTTATGCACTATTCACTGTGTTGTTGTAGTTCGTTTGCTTTCGATAATCCGCAGCAATAATTCCGTACCCAAGCGCGTTCAACCTTCTCCCCCAACGGACGGAAGATTCCCGGCATCCACCAACCGGCCGGAAGCGGACAGATACGTCACTACATCTGTCCGAGGAGAATCGGGGATTCTCCACGTGGATAGCGTCCACGCGCCGGCCCGTCAACTGCCCGGATAGGCCGAGTAACCGCCATGGAACCGGCGTGAGAAAGGCCATTGACCAGGACCACTCAGTACCGGGTGTCATTTCAAAATTTTGAAAAATGAGAACGTTACGCAAAAGTGAAATGTTTTTGAACGCTTATACCTCTCGTTCGACTAAACTGAATGGCTTCATTCATACGCCATTTGATCAGAAAAACTCACCAATTTTTCGCATTGGAATTTGAAAGAAGTTCCATTAGTATAAGAAGTTCAATTTTTCAATTCAAAATGACCTACTTTTGCCGCCATACAAAGTTGCATATCTTCAGGTTGAAAAATTTGTTTTCCCTAACACGGTCGTAGGAAACGGGTAGCAAATGTCTTCTTCTTCTTCAAAATAACTTTGCTCTGGTACCGGTGTCTGATTTTTCAATTGTGGCCCGTCCCCTATTATTAAATTTGCTTCGTTCTGCATTTTCGTTGCTCCCTTCTTTCTTGGCTATGCTCCAACGCTAGGATATAGCCACGGGCGAACAAAATTGGTTCAGTCATCAGTGTTTGCAAGCACCTTCACGCTGCCGGTTCGGACGAGGCTTTGCTCTCCCGCCACAGTCCGTCTGGTTGTGGTATGTGAGACAAAGCAATGCCGGATATTTAACGGATAAATTATCGAGTTTTTTTTTCATTAGGACAAATCTAACATTGAGAGATTCTCTCCGGTCTCGCGCTCTTTCGTTTATTACAGCGCCGTTGTAAAACTTTCAAGGGACCCTTTAGTACAAATCGAAACACAACAGTGCTGGCTTGCATACACTACAAATAGTAGAATGAAAAAAGTAAAGGTGATTGGAATATGAATGAAAGAGAAAGTAATCAAAGAGAGTCTCTCAATGTTAGACTCGCCCTAATGAAGAAGAAACCCAAGAATTATTTTCCAACGCGTTATATTATCACCTTTTCAGGTCGATCAATTGGCTTTAACAGTAAGAGTATTTGTTTGAGTAAAAGTTTCATAATTTTATCACCATTGAATAGCATGAGCATGAGCATGAGCATATTGATCACCCGTGGTTTGCTACTTCGTTATTGATCGAGACCAGCTGAAATTGCACAGAGAACCAACAGAATGTCACATGGGAGTAGTGAATCATTCTCAATGTGCAATTCCTGGTGGTCTCAGTTTTTGGATCAATTCCGACGCTGGCCACGCCCGTGTAGATCAATTAGGGAAGGGAAGGAATGTTGGTTGGATACTTGCTGCTGCAAGAGGCCGTATATACTACTGCACCCCCACAAGTATCTCAGGGAAGGAGTTTGTTAGAGGGAAAGGGTTTGTTCGTAGGTCCATCTTGGTAAATGGTGATTATAAGTCCGTTTTTTAATTGTTTAGTCGTTTTCGATTTATGGGTGGTTTATTTCAATGGAATAGAAGAATACGTTAAGAACATCGAGTTTGAGGACCGATTTAAACCAACAGTAAGGATACCGTTGGGGCCACTCACAAGTGTGGGTGGTTTATTTTAGCAGAATACAAAAGTATTTTAAGACACCGAGTTTGAGGACCAATTTAAACCAACAGTAGGGATGCTGTTGGGGCCACTCCAAGTGCGGGTGCAGCAGAATACAAAAGTATTTTAAAACACCGAGTTTGAGGACTGATTTAAACCAACAGTAAGGATGTTGTTGGGGCCACTCACAAGTGTGGGTGGTTTATTTTAATGGAATACAAGAATACGTTAAGAACACTGAGTTTGAGGATCAATTTAAACCAACAGTAGGGATGCTGTTGGGGCCACTCACAAGTGTGGATGGTTTATTTCAGCAGAATACAAAAGTATTTTAAAAACACCGAGTTTGAGGACCGATTTAAACCAACAGTAAGGATGCTGTTGGGCCACTCACAAGTGTGGGTGGTTTATTTTAGTGGAATACAAAATATGTTAAAACATCGAGTGTTTCGGTCTTCGGTCTTCAACGATTCAAACCAACAGTAAGGAAGCTGTTGGGGCCACTCTTCAACAGAATACAAAAATACGCAGCAACATTGAGATTGAGGACCGATTTAAACCAACAGTAGGGATGCCGCTGGGGCCACTCACAAGTGTGGGTGGTTTATTTCAATAGACCACAGAAAAACGTCAAAATTCTGAATTTGAGGACCGATCCCTCATCCAGCCTTAACCTTGTCTGACACAATGCAGACCCCCATTCCCCCCTCTGGTATTGAACGTATGCGTGTAATTTACGTAACATAACATAACACATGCAGCAACCAAACACATCTGACATCCAGTGGTCTATTACTGAGAAACAAAATCATCACTTAACATGTTTCAACATCCAAAAAGACATAAAAAAGCCGAAAAAAAAAACAAACGTCGATCCAATCAATAATGACAAAACCTCAATAAACAGAAACTTGACTACTTTTGCGAATCAACAGACCACTCCTCAAGACATGTTTTTAAAATTCCTCCCTATGCCGCTCCAGCCACATCCAAAAAATAGCAACTTGAGCAATGTAAGTGTCCGGCCTGACGACCTCCGAAACAAATGAAACATCCAATCACAACATCTCCCAACAAAAACATCCAGACACAATCCTATACTACTTAGAGGCGGAATGGATTTTATTCATGGAATAGTAGATGAAGTTCAGAAGGAGAGACGAGGAGAACTCCTCGACCTCTCATATGTGACACATGTAATGAAATGTTATTAGAGAGAGGTTATCCCTGTTGAACAACGAACACGTATCATCTAGTGCACAGGCATCCGAATTTCCTGAAAAATAATATTAATAGGAAAAAAGCTTCATGTGATCAGAAAACTATTGAATATTTGGAATAAAATGTGAAATAATAGGGAACATATTAAAAAAGCAAAGTATTAGAGTTAACAGGACAAGTGGACCATAAAAATATAAAAATATAAATAAATATATATGATAATAAAAGATCTTATTCTAAAAATATAAATTAATCAAACCCCAACAAACATATGCACTGACTACAAGGGCAAACAATGAAAATGATAGAAATGACAGTAGTCATTAGCAAACGTGAACTCAGCAAACAACCAGGAATAACGCACATGCCTCACAACGCGGGCTGGGGGAGTCAAAACCCACAAAACTGCAGAAATGCGCAGCTGAAAATGAAAATTATTACCAAGCAGAGGAAACGTTTACTAATATATTTATCAATTATGCCTAGATGAACCTGAAAGTACTGAAATTTGTTTCAGACAGCGAACGGTGCAGAGGTTTGCGTGGACAAAACGTCAAAATGCTCCACAGAGAACATGACAAATTAACAAGAGAAGGGGCATTATATGGGGAATGATTGAGAGCAGTTGTTAAATTTAGGGTAAACCTTTCTTCGGGAAGAAATTTTTTCAAATGCCTCTCTCCCTTTCCGACGCAAATCCCTCCCTCCGACGCAATAAGCCAAAAACTGGAAAATCCCACTAGCGCCAGTCAATTCCAGTCTTGTTTCGTACGTTTGCATTGTGGCTCATCAAGCGCACCATGCAGTGCATCTGAGGTGCTACACAGCGCCCCAGATGCAACATTCTGCCACCATATGGAAAATCAGTTACATAGATCTGCGTGAGTGGCTTTTTCCGGTTCCGAACTGCAATGAGAATACATACAGATCGAACAGCAAAAACGAACGAATGTAAAAACCCTGAGTAGTAGAAGAGAAAGAGACAGACAGAAAAAACACGCAAACGCCGCACGTCTGGATTTCTCCGTGTAAAAAGCGCCTCCGCTCGCATGATCCGTTTATGTTTGCCAATATTTCTTTGTGCTAATGTATGTTTGAATGGAGCAATACTATTTAAAACACTATACTTAGCTGAATGTTTGATCCCGTATCCAATTGGAGAAATGTGAGCAAATCACAGGTTCATAGGTTTTTTCACATTAGGTAGAACCTTATTTCTTTTTAAGTACTGGGCCCACATTTGAGTGAGATTTTCGATGCTCAACACTGGCACCACACTCCGAGGAACACTTCACGACGAAATTGTAGCGTATTACGGGTGAAAATCAACAAGAAATTGCAAATATCAATGCGCTTTACTTCATTTTTGATAAAAATTTTACAAATTTACAAATCAGTCGCGAGAAAACAACCAAAATTGTCGACGAACTTTTAAGGCATGTACTAACGAGCACGAAATGCACACCGGAGGAGAAAAAACACGTCTTCTTCGCTCAACAGCACAGCCTACTCCTTTTATCACCATTGAATAGCATAACCCAGAAAGAAAAACGTAAATAAAATAAAATATGAAGCTAAATGTATAAGAGGGGACAGGTTAAAGTGATATAATAATTCAACGCCAACATTAGACTAGGGCGAATCTACTTTTGTAAACAATGGTTTTCGTAGTTATTTTCTCTTAAACGAAAGGTCACAAATACCAATTAAGCACCCTTTAAGGAAGAGGAGCTTTATCTCTATCCGCTGATATATTAAATTTGAAGGAATTGCATTCTACTTCCGATAAATTACCAACAAAGTGTTTGTTTACAAAAGTAGATACGCCCTAATCAAATGTTAGGGCTGAATTGTTTCTTTGGATCTTTTTACTTTTCCTATGCTTTGATTTTCTGTGGGCTTTGATTTTTCTTAGAGTGATATGTTGCATTGTCCAGTTTGACTACTACGTTCTAAAAAAATGTCTCAGTAGAAGCAATCGAAGTAGGGTAGAAAACGGCTAGCACCTAAGCCCTATTCCAGCATCGGGTAACGTTAACCTATAACACTTCATTTTTGCAATATGGTGCTCCATGTAGTGAAGCACCATACTGCCAAAAATGAGCGTTGTAGGTTAACATTTACCCCGTGCTTGGAATAAGGTCTTGGGGTGCTTAAGCCGTTCCCTACCCTACGTTGCGGAGTCTCGCAAGCGGAAGCGCGAGGCTATTGAGAAACAAAAAAAAAAAGCTTTATAATTGCAAAGAGTTGGATTTTAAGAGTTGACAGACTGTTTCTGTGTGCTGTGTATATTCCACCTGATCGGACACGTGATACCGAATTCATTGAGGCGCATTACCGCTCCGTTCTCTCTATAGTTGAAAACTCAGCTTCAACGGAGGAGTATGGTGCTAGGTGACTTCAATTTGGCTGGTATCTCGTGGAAATCGTCTCGACATCATCCACCTCTAGTCGTTTCCATTCCTGAAAGTCTGGACAACGACTATGCTGACTTTCCAGCGCCTGTGTCGTATGATTTCCGGAAAGCCGACCATCGTAACATAACCTAGGTGCTGGCCAACATAACCTGGGATACAATTCTGGACGCTGACGACGTTAACAATGCCGCTCTCACATTTTCTCATGTCTTGGCATACGTCATCGACAGGCATGTGCCGAAAACTATACGACAGAAAGACTATCTTCATCCGTGGCAGACGAAGGAACTAAAAAAGCTTAAATCGACCAAGAGAGCAGCACTACGAAGATACACTAAATATCGTACGCTTCCCTCGAAACATTTCTACGTGAGGCTCAATTACGAGTTCAAGCGGGTTAGTCGGCTATGCTACTCTCGATACCAACAAAATGTCCAAAGAAAGCTGAAATCACGTCCGAAATATTTTTGGAGATATGTTAACCAATAGCGCAGGGAGTCTGGACTACCATCGTCCATGGTCTTGAACGGTGAATCCGCTTCCATTCCTCAGGATATTTGCCGCTTGTTTTCGATCAAGTTTGCCAGCATATTCACTGACGATCAGATAACTGCGGCTACGAACAACGTTCCTCTGCATGGTCACTCATTTGGAGCAATCGATATCAGTATTGAGATGATCTCCAACGCCGCATCGCAGCTCAAGTCATCCTTCAATCCTGGCCCAGATGGAGTTCCGTCATTATTTCTAAAGAAACACATTTCCATTCTGCTTGCCCCCTTGCATCATCTGTTCCAGATTTCCACATCAAGTGGCACATTTCCCTCGTGTTGGAAGGTTGCTCACTTGTTTCCAGTTCACAAGAAGGGAACCAAACGAGATGTGGATAATTACCGAGGCATTTCGTCTTTGAGCGCGATATCGAAACTATTTGAGCTCGTTATAATAGACCCTCTACTCTCCCATTGCAAGCAATACTTACGTGAAGATCAACACGGGTTTATGGTCGGCCGTTCCACTACCACTAATCTGTTGTGTCTCACTTTCTTTATTACCGAAAATATGGCTGAAAGGGCGCAAACGGACGTCATCTATACAGACCTTTCAGCAGCTTTTGACAAGCTCAACCACGACATAGCTATCGCAAAACTACATAAGCTTGGAGTAAATGGAAGTCTCTTACAATGGTTTCGCTCCTACCTCTCTGATCGTCTGCTGACAGTTGCTGTTGGTATGTATGTCCGACGTTTTTCCAGCAACTTCAGGAATACCTCAATTAAGTCATTTAGGACCACTGATCTTCTTGCTGTACTTCAATGATGTGAACCTAGCCCTCGTAGGACCCCGTCTTTCGTATGCTGATGACCTGAAGATCTTTTTGCGAATCCAGTCTATCAACGATTGTCACCTCCTACAACAGCAGCTACAAATCTTTTCTCACTGGTGCAGCCTCAACCGTATGGTGGTTAATCCGGAGAAGTGTTCGGTGATCACTTTCTCTAGAAAAAAGGAGCACATTCTCTTCGACTATAAGCTTCAAGGCACGGTAATCAAACGTACGCCTTACGTAAAAGATCTAGGAGTTATTCTGGATTCCCAGTTGACGTACAAGTTTCACATCTCGTACATCGTGGACAAGGCGTCAAGAGCTCTAGGCTTTATTTTTCGGATGGCTAATTTTTCGGAGAAGTCGATATTTACTGCTTGAAATCCCTTTATTGCTCACTGGTGCGATCGACTCTGGAGTATTGCTCTGCCGTCTGGAATCCGAGCTATATTAGTGGCGCAAATAGAGTCGAATCTGTTCAACGCAGGTTTTTACGTTTCGCTTTGAGAAGGTTGCCTTGGAGAGACCCGTTTCGTATGCCGAGTTACGAGAGTCGTTGTCGATTGATCGATCTTGCACCGCTTCGGTTTCGTAGTGACAAATCCAGGGCTCTCTTTGTTGCAGACATTTTACAAGGCCGAATCGATTGCAGCGCCATTAATATCAACGTTCAACCAATGGCATTGCGCAAAAGTGTAATGCTGAGGATGCCAATGCGCCGAAACAACTATAGCATGAACGGCACGATCGGAGGACTGCAGCGTGTTTTTAATAGAGTCTCGACCATCTTCGACTACCATGTCCCTCGGCAAACTCTGCGCAGACGCTTCACGTCATTTTTTTCTGAAATGTAGACCGTTATGAACAAGTCTCTTGAGGTTTAATATTTAAGTTTAAGTTTATTGTACTCGTCAAATTTTTATTATGACCATTAGGGCTTTATTAAGCCTGTTGGTGACGACTAAACTAAATAAATGATTATACAGCTTCATATGTACCCAAATAATCAGATTACCTTGTTCAATAATTATCAACCATATGTGTTATGGTATGTAGCATCAAAGCAGATACTATACATCAACGTGTTCCTACAAGAATCTCGCGATTATATCCCTGATATAACCCTCGTTTAATTTATTTCTCGTTTTAAACAACCTTCTTCCACATGTTCATAGTTTTTTTAAGGAGTGCAGGTTGCAGCATCAGAGCTCATTTGTCAAGGCCTGCATCTGTACCGATTGATTAATTACTCACACGCTTTTTAGTTTTAAGAGGTTGAATCACATTTTTGTGTATGTTCTTACCTACCCTCCTTCGAATGGGGTTAATAACATGTCGTGTAGATGATATTGTTGATTATCTGTTTGTTGGTGTTGTTGTCATCAGTTGACTGGAATTGTTGAGTTTTTGTTCATTTCGAGTTGTTTGTCTTGTTGTTCTTGGTGGTTCCCTTGTAGTTATGGCAGATCGACGTCCTCGTCGAACTCCTCTCCTAACATCGGTGGATCCTCATCGTTGAAGCTTCCAATATATTTATCAATATCTGATGGGACAAGATCTTCGCTTTCACTATCCCTGAGTCGCTACTTGTTTCAAATTCGAACTCAATCATGCTATCAGGCTTTTAGTTATCTGCTTAATTCGATGTTTGTCCGTTGCTGCATCCTGCCATACTTCGAAAGGAGTTTTCTGTCGATGTCTTGTCGAATACACATCTTCCAGGTGTACGCAGGTCTTCCGATTTTCTTTGGCTCTGCTATGTTGTACTTGAGGGCCGTTCTCAAAATTTCTCCTGGGTCGCTCCGCAGAATATGTCCATAATAATTCAGCCTATATATTCTTATCTTATTTTTCACCGTGTATCCTCCGAGCCAGCTACTGTTATCATTTTGTTTATTCTCAACGTTGTCACCATCATTCCCCTCATCATCGATTACATACCGCTGGTCATTCGATGGCTCGATCTCATCATCATAGGTTCTGTTCATTTCGGTATCCCCTTGACATAGATTATGAAGACTCAGCAGCATCTTCTGTTCCATCCTGCGCAACGAGTTTCGGTTCCGTTTAATCAGCGTGCTCAGATATGCTAGATATACATGCGCCTAGATATCTCAGAATGGAGACTACGAGTAGCTTATATTTTCTACAGTTTTGATAATATCACTTTCGGATCTGTTTCTTTTTTTGGTATACTGGAGTCAACAGGAAAGCTGGATCTGCATCTTTGAACTTATCTATGCAGACACTTGAGAAGTGCCAAATGCTTTCAAAATTGTAATCGACAATCAGTGGATGAGATCGAAGAGCAAGTTGGATGACAATAACTTGCGTTACCAGTGCAACAACAACCAATAGGAGAAGAACAGATGAGAACTAATTCATACTTGAACTTATCAATTACAATAATGTACTAATCACCAAACTATTATTTCGTTTTCGTTTGAGCAATCAAACCCCGCTCTCTTGCTTCACTTTCTGCCTCCTACTATCCCCTATGTAATGTATCTAACATGTCATGAATCTCTCGTTTCGTTTTTCATCTTTCACGAGAATTTCCTTCACTCTGACTATCCCCTATTTTCAACAGCTGCTAACTATCCGGCATCTTAAGCAGGATTCACTTGACCCCTGTGGTTATTATTCTGTGATACCAAATCTATACTTCTATCCTGGTACTGTATGGACAGTGATTTTCATCGCTGGAAACTTGGCCCTATGACCCCCTTCTGTGCTTGAAAATGAAAAATGAAATATTTACTAGGGAAAGTGATAAAAACTTATTGGCAGAATGTTGTGCCATCAATGGCCAACTACTCAGAACCATAACACCAACACATTCTGTATTATTTTTATTTAAGAAAGCATGCCCAAGCGATGCTCACACACCCTATGCATGATTAGAAGTGAAGATTTGCTTTATATCTCATTTGTTTTGTTTTGTATACAACCAAACATTCAGACGTTGATTACGCGTTTACACATAGTGGTCTTTCAATATACATACACAGCTAAACGATTCGCCCAAAATCACAATCATTACCATGACTTCTGTTTGTACATATCAATCCATCTGACGGTCACTACAGACCAGCGCCGCGACGCATTTACCTCTTCGGACTATGTGTGTTGGTGCAGTGTTATATTTTAAGCACCCATTCCGATCTTCACCAGCAGCTGTTCAGTATAGTGCGATAAGCTGCATTGCAGTGTGTTTATAATATTTGATTTATTATTGTTATTGTTAAACTGTGATTTTTGTCCCAAATTATCATGAGCTGATACGGGAAGGCTTTGCTAGTTTTGTTACTAACTAATGATGTATAGAAGAAGCAGTAGCAGTGCTTGTATTTAGAATTTCTGTATCAGCGGATCGGATTAGAGATCATTGTCTTCCAATTATGTAAATTTATTCATTTGCTATATCCATATCGAGACTTAATTGAAGTGTATAAGAATAGATAGACGAATAGTGCAGTTGTGGGTGAGCCACGTGGGTGAAATACTCGAATCTCGTTCGTAGCATACCGAAGTCCTATCATGACCTGGGATTGTTGGCAGAGGGGTAAACGCGGTATGACCGTGTCGGTGTTTTTCTTCGGAAGTATCTGCCTGTCGGTGATGCTCGCCTATTTGGTTTTTGGCGATAGCACTGATGAAGAAGGTTTCCGTACTTTACGAATGGTGCAGATCATGTTTCGCCATGGAGATCGCTCACCGACAGAGTTCTACCCCAACGATCCACATCGTAATCACCCGTGGACCGGCGGGTTGGGTGCATTGTCGGAGGTAAGTTAACAAGGTTTTTCCAATAATCGCTTCAACTTTATGATGGTTATCTCGTTCTCAGAAAGGTTCCCAGCAGATGTATAGTTTGGGTAAAAATTTACGTCCTCGCTACTATCGCCTCCTCCCTCCGAATGGTCTCTACTCGAAGGATAGCCTGTACGTCGTCAGCAGCTACGCCGAACGTTGCATAATGAGTGCCCAAAGCTTTATGGCTGGATTTTTGCCACCGTTAGAGAATACAAACCCATTGCCCATCCCATGGCAACCAGCTGCAATCAACACGATTCCCAGGGATAGAGATACGGTAAGTCGTCGCCCAAAATGGTCTGTGCTCCACCATTTTGACCCTCCGATTTCTTCCAATCATAGATAATGGCACAGAAGAAGCCATGTCCACGATACGAGCAATCTCTTCAGCGCCTGATGGCATATCCCCCGAAAGACATTCGTGATTTGAACGACAAAAATGCCGCCCTCTATAGAACATTGACCCAATCCACTGGCCAGAACATCAGCACCATTCTCGACGTGGAGTTGCTGTACAACACTCTGGAGATCGAGAAGCATGCTGGGCTCGAACTTCCCGATTGGACCGAAAATATATTCCCGGACAAAATGCTTCCTCTGGCTGAGCGCAGTTTGGCCCTTTTACAGAAACGCCCATGATGAAAAAATTAAAGGTGGCGCCATCGTCGGCGAGCTGCTGGACAACATGATCCGAAAACGATCGGGGATTCTCATGCCGGAACGGTCCATTTTCATCTACTCGGCACACGATGTCACGTTGGTTAATTTGATGCGGGCGCTGAACGTAATAGACCAGACGACAGGAAAGCCGGACTTCTCGGCTACGATCGTATTCGAGCTGCATCATAGCATCACGTTTGACGACGATTTCGAAGTGAAAATCGTATACTTTTACAACAGCGATGATAAGTACCCTAAGGAGGTTGACATACCGAACTGTGGGGATCCATGTTCGCTCACAAAATTCAGTCTACTTATGGAATCGGTTCGCCTGAAGAACTACGACGAGATGTGCATGATAGTGTGAACGTTCGGGTGGCATATTTGGAACATTCGGCCTCATCTCTGCGTAGCGTGTGAAGTGAGATGCGTCGTACTTACATACCAGGTGACGCGACATTTGATTTGCACGAAGAGTCACCTCACACTCCATGCAGAATTGAGGAGATTATAACGAGTCTAGTTATTCTCATTCTGATGATCTGTTGTAAATAAGGTCTACTAATAGATCCTAAGTGTTTATTTGTTTTACTAGAAGTTGTTCGTTAGAGATATAAAAAAAAAACACGTTGATGTCACTATTTTTACTCTTCGTAATATCACCCCAACCACAGTTTCTGTTCTACCGTTTGATAGATCGGAGGTACAGCGCCTTTCCGACTTAGCTTAACTTAGCTTGACTGACTGCATGTATCAATGGTTGCTACTCCGTAATTGATTAGAATCAGTGAAAATGCCCAACGAATCACCGAATGGGGCTCGAAGTAACCGACCAATCTCACTGTACACATTTCGGTGATTCAATTTCTATAATAATTAATAACAGCGACGGCCACGTCCTTGCAATCAGGTGGGAACACGGAGGGAATTTTAGTGTGACCTTTGCCTTTTATGGGCCGTGTTCACCTCTGCATCTGCAAGTTGACAAGGAGTTTTTTTTTTATGTTAGTAGGGTAGGATTATAAAGTCATAACATCATTTTCATGTTTCAACAAAGCATCGACACAACTGTTCTCAGCCGGTGCTTGAAGCAAACTCTTTGTTTAACGTGAACTTTCAATTTTTGAAACCGCACTTCACAAACTACTTCACTAAAGCAACTTAAATCTGTTTCAATCAAGTAGAACGTTTTAGAGAACAATTCACACAAATCCAGCCAAAGCTACAATTGAGGGAGCTGGTAAAAATATAAGTCCGTAGATGCATTTCGTGCCTTCTGGCAACTTTGCTTCTATTGATATCCAAGCTCATCGATTTAGCACCACCCGGAGGAGACTTGGTCCTATACCCAATAATTTCTTTATCTCTAATCCGCTCAACCAATCGCAATGTTTTGTAATATAGCGAACGGATTATTATAATTTGAGATAACTCAATGCAGACGTCTTCCAAATTTTGCAGAGACCCTCTTGGCACCTCATAGAAAGATGCTTAGAGGCGGACTGGAAGTAGGCGACTTTCCGACTAACGAAAAAAGGAAGATTAGCACAAGAGAACATGTTCTATCATTTTCTAAAAATGCCGAGTAGGAAGATGGTTCCAAGGGGGATACGGGCCGGCGTTCACTTTGAGAGGAATCATTTCTATGTTTTGAGGATTCAGTTTCTACACTTGTTATGGGATTGAAAATTATATCAATACAGTTATGCACAGTTGCAGCAAGAACTCTGATATACACTCTTAGGGAAGGTCAATTAATTATGTAACGTAGTAAGGGGGCAGGGAGGTTTAGAAAAACGTGACAATCCATACAAAAAAAATGGAAGGTCCATACAAAAACCGTGCCAAAAAAGGGGGGAGGGGGGGAGGGGCTAGTTGTTGTCTACAAAGTAAGTTTTTTGGGTGATATAATTAATAAATGTAGCCTCCCTGCCCTTCGGTTCAGAAAGGGGTATGGGCGCGTTCTGTCGAGTTGGTCGCGGCAGATTTCATGTGTGAATCGGCTGCCCCATCAACGTTCAAAAGTGCCTGAACCAAATGGACAGCTTGTAATGATCACTTGAAGATGCGATGGGGGATCATTGCCCTGTTATGATCTCTCATATGTATCCGTCGAACCATTCTGAACGGCCGTTGTGAGAATATCACCATGAAAATCTCACATGCGCATAGCGTGTTACCAATCACTAATCCCTTTTCCTTTCTATTCTCTTCCTATTCTATGAACACGAGCAATATCATATCGTCATCCTAAAGTCAACTCTTCGAATGCAGTAACATCGAGACAACACAGAGCAATAAAGAACGGTATAAACCCTAACCAATTTTACTTTCAGACAAATTTTCTAGCACAAGGTAAGTAATCAACATTACACCATTACAAAATATACTGAATATCATCATATCGACATAATATATAACGGGAAAAGGGAGGGACCATCAGGGCACCCAAGTGAAACGATTTGGATAGGGAGCATGGGACTGCCTCCTCCCTATTGTTAACATTTCGTGGAACGAGGGCGGGCTCTTCGACCCCATCTACTGGGTTTATTCTGTCAATCGAGGTGCCGCCCTCTATAGAACATTGACCCAATCCACTGGCCAGAACATCAGCACCATTCTCGACGTGGAGTTGCTGTACAACACTCTGGAGATCGAGAAGCATGCTGGGCTCGAACTTCCCGATTGGACCGAAAATATATTCCCGGACAAAATGCTTCCTCTGGCTGAGCGCAGTTTGGCCCTTTTACAGAAACGCCCATGATGAAAAAAATTAAAGGTGGCGCCATCGTCGGCGAGCTGCTGGACAACATGATCCGAAAACGATCGGGGATTCTCGTGCCGGAACGGTCCATTTTCATCTACTCGGCACACGATGTCACGTTGGTTAATTTGATGCGGGCGCTGAACGTAATAGACCAGACGACAGGAAAGCCGGACTTCTCGGCTACGATCGTATTCGAGCTGCATCATAGCATCACGTTTGACGACGATTTCGAAGTGAAAATCGTATACTTTTACAACAGCGATGATAAGTACCCTAAGGAGGTTGACATACCGAACTGTGGGGATCCATGTTCGCTCACAAAATTCAGTCTACTTATGGAATCGGTTCGCCTGAAGAACTACGACGAGATGTGCATGATAGTGTGAACGTTCGGGTGGCATATTTGGAACATTCGGCCTCATCTCTGCGTAGCGTGTAAGTGAGATGCGTCGTACTTACATACCAGGTGACGCGACATTTGATTTGCACGAAGAGTCACCTCACACTCCATGCAGAATTGAGGAGATTATAACGAGTCTAGTTATTCTCATTCTGATGATCTGTTGTAAATAAGGTCTACTAATAGATCCTAAGTGTTTATTTGTTTTACTAGAAGTTGTTCGTTAGAGATATAAAAAAACACGTTGATGTCACTATTTTTACTCTTCGTAATATCACCCCAACCACAGTTTCTGTTCTACCGTTTGATAGATCGGAGGTTACAGCGCCTTTCCGACTTAGCTTAACTTAGCTTGACTGACTGCATGTATCAATGGTTGCTACTCCGTAATTGATTAGAATCAGTGAAAATGCCCAACGAATCACCGAATGGGGCTCGAAGTAACCGACCAATCTCACCTGTACACATTTCGGTGATTCAATTTCTATGATAATTAATAACAGCGACGGCCACGTCCTTGCAATCAGGTGGGAACACGGAGGGAATTTTAGTGTGACCTTTGCCTTTTATGGGCCGTGTTCACCTCTGCATCTGCAAGTTGACAAGGAGTTTTTTTATGTTAGTAGGGTAGGATTATAAAGTCATAACATCATTTTCATGTTTCAACAAAGCATCGACACAATTGTTCTCAGCCGGTGCTTGAAGCAAACTCTTTGTTTAACGTGAACTTTCAATTTTGAAACCGCACTTCACAAACCACTTCACTAAAGCAACTTAAATCTGTTTCAATCAAGTAGAACGTTTTAGAGAACAATTCACACAAATCCAGCCAAAGCTACAATTGAGGGAGCTGGTAAAATATAAGTCCGTAGATGCATTTCCGTGCCTTCTGGCAACTTTGCTTCTATTGATATCAAGCTCATCGATTTAGCACCACCCGAGGAGACTTGGTCCTATACCCAATAATTTCTTTATCTCTAATCCGCTCAACCAATCGCAATGTTTTGTAATATAGCGAACGGATTATTATAATTTGAGATAACTCAATGCAGACGTCTTCCAAATTTTTGCAGAGACCCTCTTGGCACCTCATAGAAAGATGCTTAGAGGCGGACTGGAAGTAGGCGACTTTCCGACTAACGAAAAAGGAAGATTAGCACAAGAGAACATGTTCTATCATTTTCTAAAAATGCCGAGTAGGAAGATGGTTCCAAGGGGATACGGGCCGGCGTTCACTTTGAGAGGAATCATTTCATGTTTTGAGGATTCAGTTTCTACACTTGTTATGGGATTGAAAATTATATCAATACAGTTATGCACAGTTGCAGCAAGAACTCTGATATGCACTCTTAGGGAAGGTCAATTAATTATGTAACGTAGTAAGGGGGCAGGGAGGTTTAGAAAAACGTGACAATCCATACAAAAAAATGGAAGGTCCATACAAAAACCGTGCCAAAAAAGGGGGAGGGGGGGAGGGGCTAGTTGTTGTCTACAAAGTAAGTTTTTTGGGTGATATAATTAATAAATGTAGCCTCCCTGCCCTTCGGTTCAGAAAGGGGTATGGGCGCGTTCTGTCGAGTTGGTCGCGGCAGATTTCATGTGTGAATCGGCTGCCCCATCAACGTTCAAAAGTGCCTGAACCAAATGGACAGCTTGTAATGATCACTTGAAGATGCGATGGGGGATCATTGCCCTGTTATGATCTCTCATATGTATCCGTCGAACCATTCTGAACGGCCGTTGTGAGAATATCACCATGAAAATCTCACATGCGCATAGCGTGTTACCAATCACTAATCCCTTTTCCTTTCTATTCTCTTCCCTATTCTATGAACACGAGCAATATCATATCGTCATCCTAAAGTCAACTCTTCGAATGCAGTAACATCGAGACAACACAGAGCAATAAAGAACGGTATAAACCCTAACCAATTTTACTTTCAGACAAATTTTCTAGCACAAGGTAAGTAATCAACATTACACCATTACAAAATATACTGAATATCATCATATCGACATAATATATAACGGGAAAAGGGAGGGACCATCAGGGCACCCAAGTGAAACGATTTGGATAGGGAGCATGGGACTGCCTCCTCCCTATTGTTAACATTTCGTGGAACGAGGGCGGGCTCTTCGACCCCATCTATTGGGTTTATTCTGTCAATCGAGGTGCCGCCCTCTATAGAACATTGACCCAATCCACTGGCCAGAACATCAGCACCATTCTCGACGTGGAGTTGCTGTACAACACTCTGGAGATCGAGAAGCATGCTGGGCTCGAACTTCCCGATTGGACCGAAAATATATTCCCGGACAAAATGCTTCCTCTGGCTGAGCGCAGTTTGGCCCTTTTTACAGAAACGCCCATGATGAAAAAAATTAAAGGTGGCGCCATCGTCGGCGAGCTGCTGGACAACATGATCCGAAAACGATCGGGGATTCTCATGCCGGAACGGTCCATTTTCATCTACTCGGCACACGATGTCACGTTGGTTAATTTGATGCGGGCGCTGAACGTAATAGACCAGACGACAGGAAAGCCGGACTTCTCGGCTACGATCGTATTCGAGCTGCATCATAGCATCACGTTTGACGACGATTTCGAAGTGAAAATCGTATACTTTTACAACAGCGATGATAAGTACCCTAAGGAGGTTGACATACCGAACTGTGGGGATCCATGTTCGCTCACAAAATTCAGTCTACTTATGGAATCGGTTCGCCTGAAGAACTACGACGAGATGTGCATGATAGTGTGAACGTTCGGGTGGCATATTTGGAACATTCGGCCTCATCTCTGCGTAGCGTGTGAAGTGAGATGCGTCGTACTTACATACCAGGTGACGCGACATTTGATTTGCACGAAGAGTCACCTCACACTCCATGCAGAATTGAGGAGATTATAACGAGTCTAGTTATTCTCATTCTGATGATCTGTTGTAAATAAGGTCTACTAATAGATCCTAAGTGTTTATTTGTTTTACTAGAAGTTGTTCGTTAGAGATATAAAAAAAAAACACGTTGATGTCACTATTTTTACTCTTCGTAATATCACCCCAACCACAGTTTCTGTTCTACCGTTTGATAGATCGGAGGTACAGCGCCTTTCCGACTTAGCTTAACTTAGCTTGACTGACTGCATGTATCAATGGTTGCTACTCCGTAATTGATTAGAATCAGTGAAAATGCCCAACGAATCACCGAATGGGGCTCGAAGTAACCGACCAATCTCACTGTACACATTTCGGTGATTCAATTTCTATGATAATTAATAACAGCGACGGCCACGTCCTTGCAATCAGGTGGGAACACGGAGGGAATTTTAGTGTGACCTTTGCCTTTTATGGGCCGTGTTCACCTCTGCATCTGCAAGTTGACAAGGAGTTTTTTTTTTATGTTAGTAGGGTAGGATTATAAAGTCATAACATCATTTTCATGTTTCAACAAAGCATCGACACAATTGTTCTCAGCCGGTGCTTGAAGCAAACTCTTTGTTTAACGTGAACTTTCAATTTTTGAAACCGCACTTCACAAACTACTTCACTAAAGCAACTTAAATCTGTTTCAATCAAGTAGAACGTTTTAGAGAACAATTCACACAAATCCAGCCAAAGCTACAATTGAGGGAGCTGGTAAAAATATAAGTCCGTAGATGCATTTCGTGCCTTCTGGCAACTTTGCTTCTATTGATATCCAAGCTCATCGATTTAGCACCACCCGGAGGAGACTTGGTCCTATACCCAATAATTTCTTTATCTCTAATCCGCTCAACCAATCGCAATGTTTTGTAATATAGCGAACGGATTATTATAATTTGAGATAACTCAATGCAGACGTCTTCCAAATTTTGCAGAGACCCTCTTGGCACCTCATAGAAAGATGCTTAGAGGCGGACTGGAAGTAGGCGACTTTCCGACTAACGAAAAAAGGAAGATTAGCACAAGAGAACATGTTCTATCATTTTCTAAAAATGCCGAGTAGGAAGATGGTTCCAAGGGGGATACGGGCCGGCGTTCACTTTGAGAGGAATCATTTCTATGTTTTGAGGATTCAGTTTCTACACTTGTTATGGGATTGAAAATTATATCAATACAGTTATGCACAGTTGCAGCAAGAACTCTGATATACACTCTTAGGGAAGGTCAATTAATTATGTAACGTAGTAAGGGGGCAGGGAGGTTTAGAAAAACGTGACAATCCATACAAAAAAATGGAAGGTCCATACAAAAACCGTGCCAAAAAGGGGGAGGGGGAGGGGCTAGTTGTTGTCTACAAAGTAAGTTTTTGGGTGATATAATTAATAAATGTAGCCTCCCTGCCCTTCGGTTCAGAAAGGGTATGGGCGCGTTCTGTCGAGTTGGTCGCGGCAGATTTCATGTGTGAATCGGCTGCCCCATCAACGTTCAAAAGTGCCTGAACCAAATGGACAGCTTGTAATGATCACTTGAAGATGCGATGGGGGATCATTGCCCTGTTATGATCTCTCATATGTATCCGTCGAACCATTCTGAACGGCCGTTGTGAGAATATCACCATGAAAATCTCACATGCGCATAGCGTGTTACCAATCACTAATCCCTTTTCCTTTCTATTCTCTTCCCTATTCTATGAACACGAGCAATATCATATCGTCATCCTAAAGTCAACTCTTCGAATGCAGTAACATCGAGACAACACAGAGCAATAAAGAACGGTATAAACCCTAACCAATTTTACTTTCAGACAAATTTTCTAGCACAAGGTAAGTAATCAACATTACACCATTACAAAATATACTGAATATCATCATATCGACATAATATATAACGGGAAAAGGGAGGACCATCAGGGCACCCAAGTGAACGATTCGATAGTAGCATGGCTCTCCTCCCTATTGTTAACATTTCGTGGAACGAGGGCGGGCTCTTCGACCCCATCTATTGGGTTTATTCTGTCAATCGAGGGCTCGACCTCAATGCTGTATGTGAACTTGCTTTTGGAAGGAGATTCTCTTCCCTTTATTCGCGGGTTTCGCGTAAGTGTCTCTGCTTACGGGCCCGCCCAAACGTTTTTGGCCCTTCATACAGGAGCTTGAAGATCACAAACAACAGTAGAATCCTGATCAAATCGTTTTTCAGATTATTCTACTGCTATGGAAAGTTACCTTGCTACAATAGATGGTAGTATTTCATCATCATCATCATCATATAATTAATAAATGTAGCCTTATTATCGTTTATTTTGGAACTGTACTTTCCAAAATAACTAGCCCCGTTTTCGAATTATCATTTCATTGCTGCTTTAGGGTACTTACCTTACATTAACAATCGGACCAAGGCCGGTGTGGCCTCTACTGTACACAGAAGTTGTCTCCATTGAATTCGGTCCATGACTGTACCTCGAAAGTCTCGCTGTATGCGGAGGGTCCTCAGGTCGCCTTCTACTTGATCGATCCACCTTGCTCGTTGCACGCCTCTTCTTCTTGTACTCGTCGGTTCGTTTTCGAGAATCATTTTAACATGGCTGTCGTCCGACATTCTTACGACATGCCCAGTCCATCGTAGTCGACCGATTTTAGCGATATGTAGTTCTGGTAGTATGAAAACCGGAATATGAAGTGCCAATCGATTTACCCCAGCCCCATAAGTCCAACCAGCGGCATGCAGTAGCGCGCTGTATAGCGCATCAGATGCGCCATACAGCGCACTAGATGCGCCATTGTTTGGACTTATGGAACTGGAGTAAAATCGATTGGCGCGACTGCTATATTCCGGTTTTCAACTGCACCCGGAATACGATGGGAGGTTCTCCCTGCAACTGATGCAATTCGTGGTTCCTTCGCTTCCTCCACCTTCCGTTTTCCATCTGCACTCCACCGTAGATCGTACGCAGCACCTTCCGTTCAAAGTCACCAAGGGCGCGTTGGTCCTCCACTAGCAACGTCCATGTTTCGTGGCCGTAGAGAACTACCGGTCTAACTAATGTCTTGTCGATGATCAACTTTGTAGTTCGGCGAACTTTGTTCGATCTAAGCGTCCTTCGAGTCCAAAGTAGGCACGATTGCCAGCCATAATGCTCCTTTATATTTCTCTGCTGGTGTCCTTATTGGCGGTCATCAATGAGCCCAGATACACGAATTCGTCTACTACCTCGATTTTATCACCGTCGATCTGAGCTCGTGTAGGAGGCTAACATTGTCTTCTTGTGAGCTTCTTCCCTTCATGTATTTTGTTTTCGTTTGGGTGGTAAACGACCGGACAATGCGTACCATTGGTACTTCACGTACCTGCAGATATAAAATAGATCCTACTGTGATCCTTAGCCTCTTGTCCAATAACTCCAATTCCTACCTCCCAGTGGTGCCGACTGGGGTATGAGTAACCATACGAAAGATTGGGTAACCAACCTCGGTGCAGCCTAGTTCGTATTCTGACAGGGAAGGGGGGCTGTCCTCTTCAAAGGGTGCAGTCTATCTGAGCGTGTGTTCTCCATGTCAGGGGCGGCTCAAAACAGCGTCTATTCTCCATGTTAGGAGCGGCTGATCATCGTCCTCGTGCCAGCGTAGGACTCTAAACAGTCCTGTCCACTATAGTCCTCCGGCGTGACAGGGCACTATGGTCCAGATCACGAATTTACGAAGAAACATGCTCCCAGCGCCTAAAATTGAAACTTTACAGCAAAGTGATGTTCTACAACATGGTTTGTATCTTTAAGGCCCATTTTTTTTTATGTTAGTTAAAATTAGGTTGGTCCCCATTTTCATGGAAATACAGAAACTAACTTTTTTATTTGCAGAAATAGACGTTTACATTCTTGAACAAAATTGTAGCGCAAAAAAATTCATGGAATTTTCATGTATTAATTTTTTTGTAGCTTAAAAATTGACCGATTTAGAGCAATTTTCCCTCATCAACTTAGGGTGTACCATAAAAAAATGTTTTTTCCCCTAACTTTTTTATTTCAATATCCACCGTAAAGTTGTTTTCCGACGAGTTGTAGAACTTTTGAAGACGCGTACTTTGATGTACAAATTTTGCCGCTAGCTTCATCCAATCGATAGTAATTGAAGTTTTACTAAAAAAAAATACGCCCTTTTCAAATGTTGATTTTTTTATTGGGGCAAACACAAAATAAAAAATAAAGATGTCATTTATTAGGGCAATTTATATTGTTTAACATATGTGAAAACTATGTATCTTGAGAAAATTACACTTGAATCTGGGATAGTTTTGGAAGAAATACTCCAATAACTATTGATTGGTTAAAGCTAGCGGCAAAATTAATATATCAAAATACGATTCAAAAATATCAGTGTTACAAGCATTGGAAAAGAATTGCAACAAAAATGCAGATAACAGACAGCAAACATCATGCTATTTTACAGCAACTATGAGCTACAACAGCTTATTTCGGTTGATAGCGTAGCCCTGAAAGAAAAGAAGAACTAAAATAAAGTACGAAGCAACATTCTAAAGAGAAGACGGACCCAAGGGTAAGTCGCTTAGAACAATGTGCCAGCCTCGATGTCCTACGCACTAAACGAATGTTTCATAACTGCGGAACCTCGATTTCCAATCCATACTATATGTGTGGCACACTGAGGAACACTTTTGATAGTTGAGCTAAGAAATAAGAAATCAGCAACCTTGGCTATATGCGGTGCCTGGTTGGCATGTACAGCAAAAAATAACGATTTGGGCTGTCAACAAATGGGCACCTTGAAGGAATACCCAGAACAATCCAACGCGTGTAGACACACTATACGAATATAGAACAGGAGAAAAGTGTGCTGAGCGATCCACCCCTTGGACGGGCCTCAGTTCAACAATCAGACACCGGCAACAAAGCAAAATAACTTTGCAGCTGAGGGGTGTGGCTAGTTCTGTACTCATCATGAAATGAAACTAAAGCACAAGACAATTTGAACCATTTGTTACCCGTTTTTGAGGACCCGGATAGAGAAAAACATTTTTTCAACCTGTTCATATGGAGATTTGTATGAATTTAAAGTGTCCTAATGAATCATAAAGCAGCGACTCTCGTTACTCGGAAGGTTGAAAGGGTCTCTCCAAGGCATGTACGAAGAGCGTATCGACTGAAACTTCATTGAATTGACTCAATACGTTCGACGTCATTTTGGAAATTAGGGTTCCAGACCGGTGAAGCATATTCCAAGGTGGACCTCCTCTCCAACGAACAGTACAGCGACTTAAGGCAGTACACGTCTCGAAATTCTTTAGCCACACGAAAAATAAAGACGCGGTTTCGGGAAGCTTTCGTTATGGTGTAGGACATGTGGGGTTTGTACGTTAGTGTAACGTCGAGTATCACACCAATGTCCTTTACTTGGTTGTCTCTTTGCAGAGGAGTTCCAACCAAATAATAACCGAAGATAATAGGAGGCTTCTTCCTAGAAAACGTGACAACTGTACGTTTTCCCGGATTCAAGGGAATACAGTTCACCTTGCACCATCTTTGTACTGTCTCTAAATCTTCCTGCAACTATAAGGCGTCTTGTAGCGAATCCACGCGAATGTAGATTTTAAGGTCGCCAGCAAAGCTTAGTCGATGAGATTTCAGCAACAGGATGATATCGTTGAAATACAAGAGAAAATTCGGCGGCCAAAGATGAGTACCTTGGGAATGCTGGGCGAGGCGGAAACGAAAGGGCTCATCGCCATTTTTAAGGTTGAGGGTGCTTGCACAAAAATACGATTTGAACCAGTGAAGCTAGGAGGCGACGAAGTCAAGCCTTTCCAGTTTTACTACAGCGTTATCATGGTTGATTCTGTCGAAGACAGCAGATAGATCCTTGTAGATAACGTACATTTGTGGACCAGCTGAAATCCCATCCATGATGAAGGAGATGATTGATAGAAGGTTTGTAGTCGTTGAACGCTAGGTATGAATCCATGTCGATCTTCGCTGATATATCGCTTCACGCGAAAAACACGGGTTCCAAAACGGCCAGTTCAAACAGCTTAGAGGCTGCGCGCATGCGGTAGTTATCAGCATTTCTCCTCATCCCTTTTTTGAGCACGGGAAACATGTACGAACTGAACCAGTGAAGCTAGGAGGCGACGAAGTCAAGCCTTTCCAGTTTTACTACAGCGTTATCATGGTTGATTCTGTCGAAGACAGCAGATAGATCCTTGTAGATAACGTACATTTGTGGACCAGCTGAAATCCCATCCATGATGAAGGAGATGATTGATAGAAGGTTTGTAGTCGTTGAACGCTAGGGTATGAATCCACGTCGATCTTCGCTGATATATCGCTTCACGCGAAAAACACGGGTTCCAAAACGGCCAGGTCAAACAGCTTAGAGGCTGCGCGCATGCGGTAGTTATCAGCATTTTCATTCCCTTTTTGAGCACGGGAAACATGTACGCTTCCTTACATAGTGTTGGAAACTTACCAGTCGTCAATGATGACCGATAGATGCGTGGTGCGGTCAGCGAGACAATGCAGTGTCTAAGAAACACGGATGGAATACCGGAATAAGTTCAACTTGTTTGCAATAGCATCGACAGAGGGACGTTATTCGAGGCAACTACGATTTGCTGTGGCTGGAGGGTAGCTTTGTGGAAAACATCTGCAAACTTTTCGGGAAACAACCGTTCTTCATACATTAAACATTATTGTTTCGCCAGAACACCTTAGGATTATGCTGTTGTTTGCTTTGGAAATCGCGTTGGTGGGCCGAGAGGCAGCGTTGAGCCTGCTGCTTGTATCGTTGGTTGAACGTTCGTAATGTTTACCTACGTAAAGCCGCCATCTTTTTCGATTTCAGCCTGCGCAAGGCATCGGTCTGCCTTGGTACGTTTTTCGAGACTGGAGAGACTTTCTTTGGAACGTGTCTGTCGATCAAGTAGTTCAAGATGTTGGAGTATGTGGTGGAGGCGTTATCGTCGTCTCGCGTCGAGGGTTTTATTCCAGTTAATACCGTTAAGCAAGGTTGTGATTATCATTTTGACTCATCCATCCATTTGCCGATAGTTCTTCAGAAGCTCAATTTCAAAAATATGATGCATGATGAACTTCATGGTGCTTGAGTAGACCTATAACTTTGTCCAACAGCAAATAGCCTCATCTCTATATCCGAGGAATAAGAGCGTATATTCGCAGTGATCTTCGCGATGATATCTCGCGGTGAAGATCACGCGAGGATCATCGTGAATATCACTGTGAATATACGCTCTACGTCGAAGATATAGGAGTTAGAGCAATGTACCGTTAGACAAAGTTGTAGGTCTACTCATGCACTACAAGTTCATCATGCATCATATTTTGAAATCGAGCCTCTGAAAGGAGATATTGGCAAATGAATATGCCTGAGTCAAAAATGATAAGCCGCAACCCTACTGCTAAGCACATCGAGAATGCTGTCGTAATCTGCATTGCAGAAGTCATGGTAGGTGGATAGCGGTACAATAGCTGGTCGATAGGTGCATTAGTCACGTTAGGTACGTTATCAAATTTTAAAACTAACAATGCCCCAAGGGCTGAACTGAAAATTTAATGTAAAACACATAGCACACTTAACACACCAAACACACAAAATTTAAAATTAAACAAAGCTGAAGAGCCCAATGGGCTAAAACACTTAAAATGTTAAAATTAGTATGTAAGACAAATGAATTGGAAATATAAAACATGTTAAGTAAGAAAAAAAAGCATTAGTCACGAGATAGAGACGAAGTGGTGGATGATGAGGCACCTGTTTTACTAGCGAAGATGGGGTTAGCATGATGATTGGTGGAGTGTCAGCATTCACGAAGCAAAGGTCTAGAGATCGTCCGTTTTCATTCACAAGGTCGTTAATCTGGCGCAAGAAAGCAACGGAATAATGAGCAAGCATCGAAATCGACCTCGCATGGATGCGCGATTGAAAAGGGTCGGGATTAAGGATGCTGTCAAGTCCTTGCCGGCATTTGACACCGGGGAGTAACAAACTCGATTACCACATCTCGTTCTAAGGGAGGCATTTCAGAAATTTGCAGCAACCGCCTGAAGGTGCACATTTATGAGATCATCGTCGCTCATCGCTCGCATCACCGTTACACAGGTAAATGAGATGAAGTCGAACGTCTGTCTACGCTAAATCTTTATTCCCTGATGTCTTCAAACAATACGATTGGTGTACGGTCGTTCTTCTTATTCGACGGTATCAGCTTGCGTAATGGTGACTGAATTTCTGCGGCGTATGGAAGAAATCGTCGATAGTAGTTTACTACGGCCAGGAAGCGTCGTAGACTCTGCACCGTGCTCGGTTGTGGATACGCTGCAACAGTGGTAACCTTCTCGAGAACCGTTCTGCAGCCATCGGAAGTAATGAGTAGTCATACAAACTGCACTGCTGTTTTACCAAGTCGAAATTTGTCGGTGTTGATCTGTAGTCCGTTTTCTCGAAGTCTCACTTAGATATCCCACGACAAACGACGTATTGAAAAAATTATTTAATTTTTTAAACTTTTGGAATGTTTGACTCAAATTCTTTAAAGCGGGTGGCATCACGACAAATTCAAACAAACCATCACGCCGATAACTGTTTTTTCGCGGAGATCTTCGAGTTCATGTGGTGGAAATCAACGGAATTTATAGTGGCACGGAGGTCCTTCAATCTTTATAGTGCGTTTGATGTTGTGTCGCACTTGTTGTTAGGGAAGACATGGCCTGGCGACGTCAGAAAATTCGCTGACTAGGCCACCATAGTCGCTGCTGCTGGGACAAGCATTTAAACCAAACAGTCTCTGTTCGACCGTACGCAATTGATCATGTGCTTTGATATTGGTCATTTTATCTATTAAGCACTCGCACAGCAAGTCCACCATCAGGTCATAATGTTTCAAGAAGTCCGCACCCAAGATTGTGGATGTCACATTAGCCAGTATGAATCGCCAAGGGATGGTAATGCGTAGTCTGACAGTAGGCTTGCGTATTTCGGTGCCGTAAGTGGCGATATAAACTCATTCCTAGGATCGGCTATTGTTCTGCGCCGGTGTGTATCAGGAACTTATAGTTCGTCGCTGGATCGTGGGTTATTAGACGGGATTGAAAAAACTTCGTCGTTCTCGAAAATCCTTTGCAGCGGCGCCTAATCGTCGATGATAGTAGCAGTATGGATGTTGTTCTCGGGAGGCACTTCGAATGGCCTGCTCCCCGCTGTAACTTCGGTTACGGGATCGGCCTCGAGATTGACGCATAGCAGCGATTTCAATTGAAAGTCCGGAAATTTCTGTCAGCAGTTCTGCCAAATCGAGACACGGTTCGATTTTTGGCAATGTCGGCGAGCTTAACAGCTTGCTCGGAAAGCTGCGGCATATGGAGCTTATCTTCCAATACTTTAAGAATGGCTTGCGCGGATTCAGGAAGCTACTGTATCCACAACGATTTGAGAATCTTTTCATCAGTGATAACGTCCCTCGCAAGATCTCTCATTTCTCGAAGAAGTTGTTAAGGTTTGCGGTCGCCTTGCTCGCATCCACGCAGCAACTTGCATCCGGTTCTGTTCGCTCGTACTATACTCTTTGGTGATTCTATCCTTGACTGCAGTGTACTGCAGTGCAATTTCGGAATCGATGGATACTAAAACGTCGTAGTATCGAGTGTCGTCTCGGGTAATTCCAGCAAGCACAAATTGTGCGTCGAGATCTGTTAACCATAGAGTCGCATCCCCAGACAACCAAAATGAACGTATGTTGAAAGTTGTTTTTGTGATATACAAACATATATGTAAGTAATCAAATCGTATAGAATGCAAAAATATGGCTTATACGTGCAACTTCCGTTGTTTCCTTAAACGAGTTGATTTGGTATCGTATGCGATTGTATATGTAATAACAAATTCGATTTAAAAAGGTTAGCGATGTTTATCCGATATAGTTTATGACGCACGAATAAATGACACATCGTATAGAAGTCGAAAATGTGCACCTTTTATGATTTAACTTATACATAATACGATAAAGACCACAATTAATTGCGATTTTGACTAACAATATAGGAATATACGATACTATTCGAACACTGTTATACGACTTGTGGTTGTCTGGGTCGTGCTTTGACGTCGATATTGTTTATTCTAGTAGCTGCATTGTTTACAGTGGCAAGTTGGACTGATTGGATATTGGATAGTGTGATATGGGAACGTCCATTAGTTACGTCTCGCAAAAAGTGACTTTTTATGTACCACATTTTTTGTATGAAACTTCAATTCCTTCAAACCTCCCCCATTCCACGTGACATAATTAATGAACCTTCCCCAATGGGATTTCCGTGGGGTTAGTCATTTTTGTGTGACGTAATTAATGGACGTTCCCTTGCGAGAATCGCCAGGTTGGGATTTCATTTTCATTTTTATTACTTGAACTGGTGTAACTCCAAGCATTTTTATTAGTTCTTGTTTGATATCATCCAGGGACTCACCACTGGCCAGACCTTTTAATACAACCTTGAACAGACGTTCAGTTTTGGTGTCGTATGTGAAAAAGTGTATGCCTCTTTGAGCAAGATACTCGAGGAGAAGTTTGAATCCGATCAAGGTTTCAGCCAATACACGGCATTCGTCCCGACAATCAATTTGGAAAGAAAATTTGGAATCTTTTATGATATTCGTGATTTCCTTACGAAGACCATGAAAATCGGAGGTTATTACCACAATAGGTGGAACCTTTTCTTTCCCTACATTAATTCGGGATTGTTTTGATAAATTCTGTCTCACTGATGGATCATTCTCATCATCGGTAAGAATATCAAATTGATTGTTCAAATCAATATCGTTAGAAGGGGAATTCAGAGATTGTCCTTTCTTTTGCGTTTAGGCGCCATATTCTCCAAACCGAGTACTTCAGATTTCTATAATAATCTGAAGGACCGAAGAGGAATGTAAAATTAGAAATTTACAAGTTTTCTCCTAATCAACTTCCAAGCAGAAAGAATCCGAAGGGTCAAAGAGGAATTTTCCAAACCGATATCCAAGTCGGATTAGCTCGCGAAGGGTCCAAACAAGGATCGAAAAGGAATAAGGGTGAAATTAAATAAAGAATTTGCAGGTAATGTTAAGCACTGAAAAGTGCTGTTTAATTTTGTTAGGTAGCAAGAATACTTCTTTCAACAAAAAGAAAATAGAACCGCACGGCATGAGAGCTCGATGCGGACCCTCGGCATCGGTGTTTGTGACAGGTTCTGTGCTACCTGCAGCTCGCATTGCAGCCGAACGATTTCTTCTGTCAGTTCGCAGTGGACGATGGGCACCTTGGCAATAATTCCGTGTGGCAATAATGTCCGAACCCGCGAGAATTTTGGAATCGATGGCTGCTAAAACGTGGTAGTACCGATTGTCGTCTCGGATAATTCCAGCAAGCACAAGTTGTGCTTCGAGTTCTGCAAACCATAGAGTCGCATCGTGCTTTCAGAATGGCCCAATTTTGACGTCGATTTTGTTTATTCTACCAGCTGCATTGCTTACAGCAACACCATCGTCGGCACGGTGTTTGGGACAGCTTCTTGTGTTACCTGCAGCTCGCGTTGAAGCCTTACGGTTTCTTCTGTCACTTCGCAATTAACGATAAGTGCCTTGGCGATATTTCCGTGTGCAGCAGTCATGAAACGATAATAACAATTCGACACACATCCAGGTGGGCCCAAGTGTATTAATTTGTGTGTTTCTTTACTCTCTCGTTGGGAAATCTGTCCTTTAAAACGGCGGGGTCACCAATAAGGAGTACGCAATAAAAGTATTGTGGAAACTTATACGTAATCTTTATTCTCTGGTGCCTACAAACTAGTTGACTCGTTGAAACTCGAACGCGAATAAACTTGTATTGTTTTCTCTTGCTCCTCGTCCTGGTGAAATGCAGTGTGCCCAGTTATGCTCCATGGCAGCGCAGGAAGCGAGTTTTAGGATTCAGCTCAAGAAGCTTCTCAAAGTGTTCGATTACCTGGGGGTAGATGATGACGCTCGATTTTCCGGTAGTTTAAATCTACATGGATGGTCTTTTCCGATGATGATCGCCAAAAAGATAAAACAGTTGTAAGAATGTAGGTTCATTAGTATAAGAATTGTAGTTTATGAAAGTTCGGATAAAGCACTCGCATAATGGTTGATTTTTGAAATTTTATTCAATCCACATCCACAAATTTGTCATACACGTCAGTACTCATTCAGCATGGTGTTGTGTACTAGAACCGATCGATAGAAAGTTAAAATAACGATACCTGCGGAAAACAACAATGAAGACCAACAGTCCTTGATAATCGTCATCTCCCACAGTTGAGATCTTTTTTTTTATTTTAACTTCCATTTATCGCCCAACAACTTACATGCTCGGATTTCAAAACTAAACATTCTAGATTTCAAATTAAGTTTCTAATTATGTTTTGTCTTTAGAATAAGATGAACATAAAGTCTCTAGTTAAGAATTATTTTATTTGACTGAGTAGAAACCTCCAAACGGTATTTGTATTTGTCCATTTTTATGAGATGTCCAAGTCCAAGCACTTAAACCAAGTTCATTCAAGTGTATTTTGTTCTAAAATACATGTCTAAATCTACAACTTATATGTAGGGTTGGTTATTCTAACTTAGAAAAATGCATCCCTCAGCATTTTATTTTGAAAAGAATATTGCATTTCCTTAAAATCGGGAAATCACCATATTTGCATCTCAAGAAGTAAGCGTTGTGAATAATGTATGTTTGTGTGTTAATATAGACATATTAGATCTTGCCGATTACAAACACAACGCTGAACCTAATCCTCGTTACTTTCGTTGTTCCGATCGGGCGAATGGTCATTGTTTTTGGGCGAGGCAGACCGAGATTTGTCTCGCTTGTCTTGCGAATGGGAACGAGACCGAGATCGCGAACGTGATTGCGAATCCCGGGGCGAACGGGAACGGGATTTGTTATCCTTGGACTTGGACCGACTGTGCGAGCGACGCACGGACTTGGAACGCGAGCGCGAGCGGGACTCATCCCGCTTCGGTGAACGGGAACGAGATTTTGACTTGGAGTCACGTTTGCTGAAGAGAGAAAAGAAATAGCAGTATTAGGAATCGACCTATGCGATGATATTTGTAATGTTCGAACGGAATAATACTTACACAGAACGAGAGCGGGACTTGACCGCCGGCGATTTGGATCCATTCTTTGATTTGGAACGGCTGCGCGACTTGGAACGACTGCGCGAAGAACGGCGCGATCGCGACCGAGAACGCGAACGAGAACGACGACGAGAGCGAGAGCGCGAACGGCTGCTGGACGAGCGGGAACGACCGCGTCCGTTGCGGCCATTGCGTCCACCCCCACCGCCACCGCCTCCACTTCGATCCTCAACCAAGCGAATACGGCGTCCATTCAGTTCGGTATCATCTAACTTTTCAATGGCTGTCTTCATGTCTGAGCTGGTCGCAAATTCTACAACTCTGGAAGGGCGAATATTGGTCGATATGATGAGTATTTAGTTGTTCAGTTTTTGATTAATGGCTTATAATCTATCGCAAAACAGTATTGCTGCGTACTTACCCTTCGTTCTTCTTCTGCTTGTGGGCGTCGGCGTAGGTTACCTCTCCGGCTTGGCGCATGTAGTCTTTCAGGTCCTGATTGTTCAATTGTTTATGAAACAAAAAAATAGCAAGATAACAGAACAAGAAATAATTAGTACATCTGGGAACAGGCGATGATCTTAGGTAAGTAAGCTAGATAATAAAGTCTCTCATCTCTAACTACGCGAGTTCTGTTTTTTTTTTCTTTCGTTGCACACGAAACTGCTAAGCGAAACCTGCTCTTCTGCCTGACCGGATTGATTTGGGAACGAATCTATCGGATGTCATAATGAAAAGAATCATTTGTCCTCAGTTCTGTCTCTGGCTAAGACGAATCTCCTTTGTTTTGAATATCGCGTCAGATGGCGTCTGGTTTGGATTGGACAAATTGGCTATGGATCATCTCCATTATTGGCATCGTTTTTTTTAGTTTATTTCATCGAACCAAGCTTATGCTTCTTTTCAGGTGTATGGTGGGGATATATCTCTTGCTCCTGTTGCTCATAATCTTAGTGCTGGAGTCGTTGAATGACCGACGTCTTGACACATCTCATCTTTTTGGGATGGCATCGCATGTATATCGATTTTATGTGACATCGAATCAAGTGGTATTGCGGCTTTGTGGGGAGGAAATATTCTTGCTCTTGGCGGTTGCTGTTTGGGACATACACGCGTCTGATTTCATCCTCCCTCTCTTGTTGTACTCTCGCTGATTCTTTCCATTATGACTAGATTCACGTTATCTCATCGTATGTGGTCGTATCGTTTTTCGCTTTCTTTACGATAGGTCAAACAAAAAGGCGTTGCGGAAAAGTTAGTTATACGATGAATCACGGGTCTTGGCTGTTTTTTTGTTTTGTTTTAGATAAAAGAAATGTATCTAATGAAAGTGAATGAAAATCGACCTTTACCTTTTGGCCAGGACACACACATACTGCGTTCTAGCGTGGGATTGTCGCACGTGTGTCTCTCACTCAAGATAGGGACCCTAGGAAATGTGGCCACTCGTGGTCTGTCTGTCTCTCTCTCTCTCTCACTCAGTGTCTTCTGGGCTCGTCATTCGGCTCAGTGTGCATTTGCGGTATTCTGTGTTCAAAGAATGCGGACGACCAACCGGGACCATCGTCAAATGATGCTTAGTGTACCTCAAAGCACACCTTGGACTGGTGATTCCCAAGAACGGAAGGGGCGAACGACTGATATTGGCTCCATTTCTTCGTAAGCGGATGTCCCCAATGCGAACAACCGATGTTACCAAAACCAGAAATGGGCTAAACTAATGTGTTATTCAAAAGAAATGAAGAAAATATGTTTCTCTCTCTAGCTTTTGTATGATGGAATTATGTTTTTGCACGCAACAGTTGTGATGCGCGAACTGCGCCGACAATCCACCGTCTGTTGTTAGGCTACGTTGTCCCAGAGGGGGTCTAATACAGTGGTGGTTGGTCACACGTGGAACATCATCATCGGAAAAAGGCTCGTCGCTACGGACAGGATGAACTAAACATAGGCTTTGGCAGTCCTGGACCCTGAATCTGGAAAGTCCCTCTCACTGTCTTTCTCTCTTGTGTCTCAAGCTTTGAATGGGGCGACCTCTATTCGATTCTCTTGCTCTAACGCTTCCTCTGAGACCGTGTGGCGCGCGCATCAGTGTAATGGAAAAATCTTTAAATTTAATTTAAAAATTTAGAAAATTAATAGAAATGATACAGTTTGTGCAAGGCTAAAAGGAAATTGATAAAAATGTGAATGTACTTTGCTTAAGTCTGGCGAAGAACATCTCCCAAGTGTATCGAAAAAGGCCATCAGGTTCGATAACAGTGCGAAAGGTCGTCAATGGCTCTGTCTGACTACATCAGGCACTCTCCTTGTCTGGGGGATGATCACTTAGGTGCGAAACGGTATCATCGGACGCGTGTGTAACTCTACTAGTCGAGAAAGGGGGAGGGTCAGACATCCGAGAACCACGGATGATGATAGGAAACCTTAGCACTTCAGTCATTCGGCAATATAGTCCTTGCACATGTTTGCTTGTTTGCCAGTGTCACGTAGGTGATGGACCAGTAAAGGGGTAGTGTCCAAATGCCTTGAACTTGCGCTCATACTAAGGGATGGACTGTCGGTTGCCTGAATTCGAGTTCCGATTGGGTCGGCCTTTGGTGATTGCTATCAACATCATCATCATCACGTGGTTGCTTTGCAGGCCATGGCTCTTCCTGTCAGTGTTAACCGTGTTCTTCACTGCAAACCCCAGATTATGAAAGGAGGGTTGCCTTCAGGAAAAGATAACATAATAATAGTTTTACTATTTTGTTGCTCTTTTCGGGGAAATCGGTGTTTTTTTTTAATGTTCTTTTATTTTTATCGAGTGTATATTGTAAATAAGCTTTGAATAATGTACAGATTAACATATACACAAACGAGGTTTAATTAGGGAGGTGGGGTTTTTTGGTGGGTTAAAAAGAAGGGTTAAGAGTAAACTGAAGGCATAACTACGAATTGAAGGAAGACCAACGGCACATTGCATGCATAACGGCCGTTGGTGGCAGAGCATGAGGACAATGTCGATTTTAAGGAACGAAGCTTCTTTGCTAGCACCGCCGCAACATGCCGATTGTTCTGAATTTGTCCATTGAATCCGTTCTTTGTCACTTTGTCTTGAGCCGCCAATTGTTTCTCGATGCTGTCGCCCATGTTGGTTCTTATGGGGGAGGGTCTCGGATTTTGCCACATTCAATAGTTGGCCTATTGCTCTAGCTTGGGATGTTTGTAACTCTCTTCTCTTTGCCGTGAAGTTTCTTCTTCTTTTCCAGTGCAATTCTATGCAATATTCAGTTGGCGAGATAGTTTATGTGGGTTGCTTCGACCATCCAGGAACCTTCCGGTTGATGTCCAAACGACTTAGGAACGGCTTGCGGACTGTTGCTATTGTAAGCAGCATTCGTTTCGGAAATTGACATTATCCAAAAGCTCTACCTTTAGAGTCGTTAAAATAGGGAAAAGTGTTTTGCAATGACGAATAATATGCTTTAACCTTAGTAATTTTATATAGGACTTTGTACTTTATGTGATGCATAAGTTAAATTCGCAAACCATCACCCTCGTTTAGAATTAAATCTTAATACAGAATATCTCGGATCGACTGTGAATGAGAATCAACATTATTTTTGAAGACCCTTTTCGGAAAATAGGGGTCTCAAAAGAGAGGATGCAACAACTGGGTAACTGGTTGCGGATCCTGCTGTAAACGGGGCTATCTTCGTTGACAAATTCTCTTCTATGAACAACGTGACTGCAAAAAAGCATTTTCAAGCAGAATCACACATCTCTAGTAATTCATGATTAGGGCCTTAAAGCCAATTATAAACAATGCTTTTAAATGTATACTTCTCTCGATTCTGAAAAACGCTCTTGTGAATATATGGTGTAGCTGGATATCAAAGGATTCTTGTGATTTGTTGCAAATCAACGATTAAAGTCATTATTTGCAATTGATGAATCGGGGAAAGCCCATAAGGCATTATGTCGTTTGGCATAACAATAACTTGAGCTAAGTGTTCATTTGGCAGAACGCCGTTTTGCATAATGGTCATTTGGCATAACATTTTTGAAATAATATAGAATCCATGTGGTCATTTGGTATAGGTTTTTATTCATAGTAGTATTCCCTTCTTTTTAAATGAGCTGTTCTTCAAAATATGACGTCCATAGATCTCAGGATTAAAAATGAAATTTGAAAATCAAATGTTTTCTTCTCTGATAACAGTGAATTATTGGATTGACTAAAATTATGTATTACTTAGTTATGTTTGGCTGAATTTATTCGAGCCGACTGAAACGTCATTGTCACAAATAGGCCAATATGGGAAGTATTGTAATCTTTCTTCTTCATTAATTAGGCTGTTCTTTAAAATTTTCTTAAATTATTTCACATTCTATGATATAATTATTATACTCAATCATCAAAAACAATTATCAAAAACTTATTTTTCTCTAATATTAAAATATATGTGCCAAAACAATAATGCCAAATAAAATTGGTTAGTTGCTTAGAAATTGATCTAATATTTTCTAGTATTTATGCCAAATGTTTCTGAAGAAATCTTACTTTACAGATTTTCCATCAAAATAATCTTTCTCTAACTGTTGGGTGCCAATGCCTTTATACCCATTGAATTTTGAACGTCTAAGTTATGCTAATTTATGCAAGAAACCTTAAGCAGCTATCATTTTCCGATATTACTGACAAATGGTCTTTATGCCAAATGACCGTAATATTTTTAATTTGTTTTCTTTGTTTTATGCCAAATGGTTATTATGCCAAACGGCATTTAAGCCAAATGACCATTGATTATCCAACATCTTATGCCAAACGACCTTATGCTATATGGGGTGGCCCCGATGAATCAATTCCGAATCATGAATTCCTGACAACTTATTCCAAAATCCAAACGTAAATTTCTCGGAACTCCTCGCATCTTTTCGCAAACTAGCATCATTGTCATGCTAGAGGAATACAGCAGCTGTACGGTAACTGGGCGCTCGCTAACTTAAAAAGCAAATTAACTTAAAAAATCAGCATTTGACATTTTGTTGTCAAAATTAGAAAGAGCTATGTAAAATTGTCAAATTGTACGAAATTGAGTCGAAGTCCCATACAAACTTAGTCAAACATTCTGTACAATGAGGTGCACAATAAACTATATCGCAATAACGTATAAAGCATAAAAACATTACTTAATTTATCTATTGCGGAATGAAATAGCGGACGGTTGCTGTATTAGTCTTTGTGATGGTGATGAAATTGTGTGCGGCAGTGCAAAGAATCCCCTGTCGAGAATTACCACCATGCTCCCTTATTCCGTTCACTTTACACAAAATATTAAATTTCATCCCACTAGATTGCAATTATTTTGACGAATTTATTTGAAGTGCTCTTGAAAATTTAAATGCATTCAAAATACTTAAACAACACTTTCGCACGTGCAACTAAGCGTAAATGATGTTGCTTATCTTGTTTAACGCCATTTTTGTTGTTTTTCTTAGCGATCTGGCTAATAATGACGATCACAGCGTTTAAGTGATTCAACATTCAAAGGGCGTTAGGTTCCATGCACTCAACTCATAACATGAGTCTTGAAGTGCTGGATGGCATGTTGCAACTCTCGGATCGCTTTTCAGAATTATCTCTCCGACTCCTCACCAGGTGCGAATATATGTACCGAAAACTTAAAGAAGCTTCTCGAGTTGAATCCTCAAACACGCTTCTACTTTATACTACTTGTAAATAACACAGGATATCAGCCCTATGCCGAATATTTCCAATCGTGTTTGCTTCTCCCAATTCGGCAATTCGATTCATTTTGATTTATTCAAGCTTCATGGAATCCCAGTCATCATCGTCTTATGACTGCTCCTGTGGTATTTGCTGCAAAGTTTGGCCACGGATCATTGATAGAGGAGTCAGCAGGCTTTGGTATATTTAATGAAATTTATAGCGCCAACTTCGTTAACTTCAAGCTCCTTGTTCCGTACATGTTGCTGAATTAGCGGCAATACACTTAACGCCAGAAATAAGTGCCTCACTTACACCAAATCAGTATTTCATTTTCTCGGATAGTCTCAGTTCTATAAAGGAACACGAAAATACAGTAGCTTTTGCATGGGTCCCATCTCATTGTTCTATTCTGGGCAATGAGAGAGCGGACTCGCTTGCAAAGGTAGGTGCTATGGAAGACGAAATTTACGATCGACATATCGCCTTTAATGATTTTTTTCCTATTTTTCGTCAACAGTTGCTCGTCAGCTTTTAGTAAATGGAGTAAAGGAGATTTGGGGCGACGGCAATTTTCTATCATTCCAAAGGTGTCGAAGAAATCTTGGTTTGGGGGGATGGATGTGGGTCGAGACTTCAGTCGTGTGATGTCTCACATCATGTCCAACGCTCATTTATACCGAGTTGGGCTGAGCGACAGCAATCTCTGTGAATGTGGACAAGGTTATCAGGAAGCAGATCACGTAATTTGATTTTGTGCTGAGCATCGTGAAGAAAAAAAGTTACAACATAGTACATTCTGAGTCAAAAATTACCCAAGACTTTTACACGCTCCCACAACTTTATTATTTAACCGATTATTGATATCTTTCCCTCAAATGCAAGGTACACTCAGACAAAAAATGCTTATGATTTTCATAAAATCTACCTTATGAAGCGATTTATTATTTTTTCATGTTTTCATCATGAATATTACGGATTTCACACGATCTGAACGTAATTCATACGACCTTATATTCTATTTCATAAGCACTCTTATGAAATCCGTGTGTCACATCAAAGTGAAAAAAAACTCAAGTGCCGTGAAAAAGAAAAATGACTACCGAATGTGAATTGCTGTCAGACCTACCGATTGATGTTTCCGGTTTAAGCACGTTTGGAGGTAAAATATTGTATAAAAATGAACATTATCTAGCCACAGAAATTGTAGAGCGTTTTTTAACATATTTATATAATAGATGGTCAGAGCATTTGAAATAGGCAATGAGTTTGTATATAGAAATAAATTTATTAGAGATTAATAGAATATTATAATCTTTTTTAATTGCACGGTAATAGTAAAATGTCTAACATGCATAATACCTATCCTGCAAAATGCGTATTGATGCTGTAATCATACTATCACTTATGGAAAATGGGTTTCAACATCGATGCGGTTTTTAAAGGTCGGTATTATGAATGTTAAACGTGGGCCAAAACAGAAATAGAATTTCATTAGTCTGGCTTATGCAATTCCTAAAACAGAATAGAGGCTACTTCATAAGATTATCTTATGAAAAATCAAAGACCATATTAGGGAAAAATCAACAACGCCACTGACGTCAATTCATATGTACATCTTATGATTTTTAAAGTTTTTCCTTATGTCGAAATTTCATGAGTGTATCTTATGGCGGTCATACAATAAATTTTCTCAGTGTATGGATTTTAAAAACGACACGCTGGCTTGAATTTTTATAAACTGGCCATTCTGGGCACATAGGAACCCAGAACCGGATGCAGTATGCATTCGAAGAGGACAATCATGGAACCTCATATATTCGTACCGTACGATGGCTCAAAATTAACGATTTCGAATACTGATCTTCAAAAACAAACCAAAGGATTGTGTCACATCCGGATACTGTGGAACCGGTTCTGAAGGAGCCCAAAGCAAACAATTCTGAAACCTCAAGTATTTGTACCGTTCGACGGATCAAAATTCATGATTTTGAATACTGATATTTGACCCTGAATGCACTATGTGTAACTTTTTCCTGATGCATAAGGAAGGGTCATGTTTTTTTAATGCCTGAATAAATCATACACAGGACTTAAAGAAGATCTTGCTCAGGTGTTTATTAAGATTATGTGTTAAAAACACAAAGGTTTTTTTTTTTTGCACGGGGGATACGTTCCACGTTTAGTATGTAACCGTGTAAAAAAAGGCTAAATAGAGTTGATAAATTCACATGCTTAAGCATTTTATATTGCTACGATTTTGTTTGTATGCGTTACCTTTCCATGCAATGCTCAAAATACAGTTTTTTAAATTGTTAGTAATTGTGTGTGATTTACACCAGAAAATTGTGAATTTTCTGAAAAACGTAAAATGTGATTCGAATTAGGTCGATAAGTTGTTCCGTTCTGGAGTTATCGCCGAAAACAAACCGTGTTAAAAAAACCTTAGTGTATACCTGGTACTTTACAACTCAACTAAGTTCTTCAAAGCCATGGTTGGTCGTGCTGATAGAGCATGATATTATAAACAATTGTGTAAAGCTACAAGGCCCGCACACTACCAACAGTTTTTGCAAACAAACTTTTAAGCAAAAACAAAATTAATCGATAACTTTGTGTAAATTTTCAGATCGCTTTCAAGCCTTTCAAGTGCTAGCGTTAGCAATCGCTTCTTCACTACTTTTCGTTGTAGTCGAAGTGCCCACTGATGTGGCGAAGATGCGGCATCTGCTAGTATGTCAAAATATCATGCCGACGTTCGCCACACGCCACCTGATATTGACACGACGTATTAAAGTTCAATGAGAAACCACAAAGCGGCAAAAACTGACAGATTTGCTAGCTGGTATTGCTTATTGTTATTTGGCGATTCATTTTAAATTGACGGTTTTAAAATTTTACACACACTGAGATTCAAGCTTGAATGGCTGTGATTTATATTTACAGTTTAGTTATAGCTAACCCGGGGGAAAGAAAACAGAAAGAGAACAATCAAAACATTGAAATTCGAAGACTGGGATAAACAAACTCTCAAATTGTAGCAATTTCTCAGATAGCTGGATAGGTATTGGCTCGGGAGACTGGGCTGTCTGGGATAGTCTTGTACTTAACGAGGCATTCTCTTCGTTAGGGCGCCAGTTATCGCTAAACATTCTATTTAGAACATGCTACCCAGGTAATTAATAAGCATTAGCATATGTAAATCAACCCTAGTTCTGCATTTCAGGTGCTGCAAGCATTATATTAGAATTATATCTGCATCTTGAATGCTATCTATTGTAAAGTTGAATTTAAAATGCTAATTAAATGCTTGTAAATAGCATTGATGAAGCATTATTATAGCATTGCACTAAAGCAGCCGTATATTGGGCCAAAAGTGGCATTTATGTTGCATTTAAGGTAACTTAACTTCGTAATAGGCTACCGTAAAGACGCTTTGGAACTGCTTATTGGTTACCTGGGAAGACAGGCTTGTTGCCTCTATCAAAACAGTGTTGTGAAAGTACAAAGTTATTAATTGGGAATATTCGGTGCGAGTACGCTTTTTGCGTTAGTACGATTGTATGACACGTTTCTCTTACGAAAATTGCCTGGACCAAACCGGAAATCGAACCCAGCCACCTTCAACATGCTGTTGTTTCGAAACCTACTAAATTTTAATTTTTTCTCTATGAAATTCTGTCAAGCTCAATCAAATGGCGGGCGTAGCTAACTCGAGGAATGCCTCTTTATTTAATTAGTGACGTTTATGAACGGAGTACTGGCGGGCCCACAATTGATACGTTGCGTAAGTGTTTCTGTCAAATTTACGTCAACGCGAATGTATCTATTATGCAGTGAAAAATATTTCACTTAGCTACTATTGGAAACAGCAGTTGATTTTCCAATACTAAAATAAGTAACTTTTACATGAACATCACATAAAAAAAGAAGTTCTACTTGTCTAATTATTTACATTCACATAAGATTCACTTGATTTTGCAGAGCATTTTTCACTTCGCAAATCACATGAAAGTTAAGTGAATTTCTAGTGGATATTTTCCACTAATTATGTGATTTTTTGTGTGTTTAGGTAATCCCTAACGAAATCCACTCTGCACTCAAAGAATCTTCAGCGAATCCAGAGCTAAGCAAGCCGGCCTGAAAACACCATCAGAGACAGAAGCCGCTATTTAGCTTGAATTTGTCTGCCATTGTAAATCGATATAAGTGGTACACTATTGATTAGTGTCGAGGCAAGGGCAACAATGAGATACTACCACTTGTAACTTGCCTCGCTTACATGGTAAGGTGAAGCAAGCGTAAGTTTATCGCAAGGTTTCTTGTTTATCGTTCACTTATGTCGTCATTCTTGGTCGTAGAAGACCTAAGGCAAAACGGAGGAATCAGAATACATCAAAATAGAAACAACAGCGCACAATATTAAATTCAACTTAATTATAGATAATCAGTCTAAAAAATGTCTGTTGCGATTTGGAAATGCAAATATTGAAAACGATACTCTTTCAAGTGAAAAACTTTATAATAATTAATGTATTGAACTATGTTCTGAAAACCCCTTTTCAAAAATCCTCAATGAAAACCTTAAAACGCATAGGAAAGTTGATAGAATTTTGTACAAAATGAACATCTAGTGCCATCATGTCTCCTGGATTCCGTAGCGTATATTGCACAGGAATCTTCAAACCCAATTCTCGGAAAGACTGTAAATTGGTCCTAAATAGATTCCACAAATTCCTGCAGCGTCTAAATTTTCATAACATACCTAATGCATCACATAAAATAAAAAATCTAAATAAATCTTAATCTGGTGTCAATCATCGTTATAAATATCAACACCAGTCTTGGAAACAAATTTAGAAACAAAATTATAAAAAATAAAAACACATTATATACACATTTCGTTCCTGTTATTAACTTACAAATTTCACTCTTAAACCATCCCCCAACGAACTGTTTCCAAACACCATATCCAATTTAGTATATTTACTACCATTAGCAAGTGAAATGTGCAAAACAGAAACAAAAGTAGCATACAAAGTGGATTTGGCCTCGTTCCGGATAGGAAGATGTCGACCAACTTCTCGATGATCTCCCTACCGCGTAAAGGAACCAAGTAAAGTTAACAATTAAGATACAACTACCTACTACACAACGGGAAAAGATTACAAACCAAACCTGTATGGTTCATTTATGTTTTTGAACTCAGATTTCTCCATCCACACAGGGTGTGGCGGAGGAAACTGTTCCAACAAACTACGGGTAATCGAAAGATGTTCGTGGGCTACGTACCTGCCAGCTTACACGCGACGATAGGTTCTCCACGGTCAAACGGTACTCGGTCCGGAGCGGTGGTCCGTAGCGGGAACTGTTCCTGGAATTGCTTCTATTTCTAATGAAACCGAGTACACAAAAGACGATTTCGGTGTTGAGAATGTTGGGGAGAACGATAAAGAGACAAAGAGACAAGCAGGACGCGACGCGTGGATGCAGAAATGTTGTTATTCTGGAAAATGTTCTACACTTCCACTTAATTCAGCGATCTGCATCTGCCCAACGGCTCTGGGTCGTTTGTCGTACTTGTTTCTCATTTTGTGATAATGACTATGATTTGCAAAGAAACGCTATAAAATGGCTTGAACTTACTTGTCGTAACGACCTCCTCCTCCGCCTCGACGATCGTAGCGATCGTATCGGTCATGATCCCGACGCCCACCGGGCCCACGTGCTGTTCCGCGAGCCGGCTCAACGGTTACTCTGTAAACAACAAAAGGAAAAGAAAGAAATCAAGAGCGATGCCAAGTGTATGTTTGTCACAGGTAAACACTACCAAAAGAAACGTAGATGGATGATTTCATCTTCAAAAACCCCACGCATTTGGCGACTCCACAGTGGGAAAAGTCATTGAACTCGGATGCGTGGATTCTTCATGGAAGACCAGCAAAATAGTTTTCAACACATACAATTTGCAGAAACATGTTAAATTCTTAGCATTGCTGCAGAACAACACTTCAACATGCGTATATGTTTAGATTTGCGGTTGCGGTGAATGATAAGCAAAAACCAACAATCAGAGCTATGCAGTGTTTGTATTTGCACATGCCACTTGGTCAAGTAAAGCTACATCGATAACAATTTCAAGCTTGACTGCTTTCGATTGCATTACCTTGCAGTCAATTATTACCAACCCAATAATAATCCAACATACGTTTATCTTCCGATGATTGATTTGCAAATAATTGTTTTCATTTATCTTACCTTTCCCCGAGTATCTCCTTCCCGTTCAATTCATAGACGGCATCGTCAGCGTCACGGTAGTCTTCAAATTCCTGTAATACAAAACTCTAGTAGTACTTATCCACGGAAGAATTGACCGGGTGGTTCCGGGAAACTTACCACAAAACCATAACCATTCTTGATCAGGATGTCCCGGGTTCTACCGTACCCCTTGAAGAACCGTTCCAGGTCGCGTTCTCGGACGCCGTGAGGCAATCCACCCACATAAACGCGTGAACCGACCATGTTTGGCAAACTGCAAATGCAATAAAATTAAACATAAGTTAAGCAACCTGCAGGGCAGTTGGAATATCAATTTCGGCAAATCAAACATGGCGCCTCCCGCAAGCTTGATAACCGCATTGACACGAATGCAGCGAAGAAAAAACTGTTTTCCGAGATAAGTACTCCTCCAATCTTGTTAAAAACATTCACTTTCAACTTGCGATGGCACTTACGTTCGTTCTAATAACTTTTGATGATGAAATATTAGTTTTTTACACTGAAATCCACTAGGTTTTCCTTTCTGCACGTCTCACACCGAAAAATCCAAAATGGAGAGCTTATGTGAAAAGTACGATGATGCACAGAAAAACGTTTCGCGTCCGACTTTGATTGGTGACGAGCAACGAATGAAATACGAAAGCAAAACCAAGCGTTCATTAATGAACCAATCGTTCAGCGTCAGCAGTATAGACACTCTAGTAAGAGTCTAGAGTGTCTATAGTCAGCAGCAGCTGCCTGCACGAAATCCGTTCATAATAAAACGGAAAATCTACCAACTGTCATTCGTTGGTAGCGAAATTACTTCAGCAACATCTGCAAAGGGCTAGTATGTTAAATTTATAAATCTGAAAGTAAAAATAAACAATGATGTGGTATTTATCTGGTACAATATTATGGTATTACATCTGTACCACAGACAGACGTTTAAGCAAGAACAAAATTATTCGATAACTTTGTGTAAATTTTCAAATCGCTAGCAAGCACTTGCGTTAGCAATTCTTGCTTCACTAACGCAACGTAGTTCACTTACACACAAAAAAGGAATATTGTTTTATTAAAAGTTTGGCACTCTACCTCTGAAAAGGGATTATTTTTCATTAAATTAAAAGTAAAATCATCTACTACGAAAGTAATGCGTTTGATTTAAGAGTATATTTTTTCGGTTCAGTGTGTAAATTTAAAAGTGTGTTCTTTTACCATGAAAATTGTAGAACTGTCAAATCCACCAACACAAAGCAAGTCGTCGTTCTCATCGTCGTCATCGTTTGGAATGTTTACATTATTGTTGTCCGCAACCGTGTTTAGCGCGTTGTTTGTTGCTTCTGTCCGCTAATGTACGCGATGTGCAAATTGGTATAAAATACTCTGTGATTCTTGACACGGAATATTTTTGATGTCTAGCACGTTCATCGGTTCGTGTAAACAAAAAAAAAGCCATGTCACTGATAACAAGCCCACTTTATTTTTGCAGCCTTGTTACAAGTGACTACGAGCGGCAGCAGATGCCAGAGGTACTTTGAGGGAGATGGTGAAAGTGTTCCAACATGGATCTCTCGGATAGACAACATTGAAGGACGTCGACCTCCTGTCAATCTGAAAATTATTAAAATTTATCTGAAAACAAAGACTTTTATGTTGAAACTATTTTTTTATTTCAATCAACAACATTATTTTGATGGCACGATACTTTTTAGATATAAGCTCATATTGAAATAAAAATAGGTTTTAATTTTCGAATATGTCACTGTTTCGATTTAACAGTTCTACAATTCATCTGAAAAGAAAACTTTTAATGTTAAAACTATTTTTGATCTCAATCCAAATAGCATACTTTTATTTTCATCACACGACATTTTCTGGATGAAAGTTCATTTAAGAATAAAAATAATTTGATTTGATTTTCAACGATGCCACGGTTTCAATTTGACAGTTCTACAATTCGTTTTAAAAATTTCAACTTTTAAATGTACAGAGCAGCCAAATTTTGAATTGACGGTTTGGAGGTTGTTGGTTTGAAAGCAAACCGCTTTCTACGAAAAAGAACCAACGCAACTTTTCAATTTTGGCAATGGTTTTTTCAATTTTAATAATCATTATTCTTTGTGTGGTCCGCTGATGTGGTGAAGTTGTGGCATCTGCTAGCATGTCTACCCAAGTAACCATGAAGCTCTATATGGATACATCAATTATGCATTATAATACGATATAAGTTTTTGGTATAAAGCAATGTAATCTTACTTGCGTCCATAAAGTAGAACTAAAGTCGAAAAGGGCCCCACTCCTGTCAAATTAAAGCTAGCGCACATGCTTTATTGAAGCCCGAAAATAAGTATATTTAGGGCATAGTTACTTTTCAGCTGTTGAATTACTGCTTCTACTGAAATGTTTTATTGCATTTTAAAAAGCATATATAGAGCTTGGGGTATTTTGGAAAAGAAACATCGAAAAAATATTTAATTTTCTACTAGATGAATTCATTTTTTCTGTTACGTTTTATTGTGGGGATATTATTTTATTTTATTTTATAGCATCTGCGCGTAACAATGATGGGATATATTTTTAATAAGCTCAAATGTGTTTCCTACATCGGGATTCGAACCAAGGCTTCTCACGACTGGTCGATGAATGCCGGTTGTGTTAACGCTCTTAGCCATAAGAGCAATGGAATTATATAAGACAACTGCATAATATTAAGGAAGCACACCCCAAACATACCCTCTTTGTCGTTCTATAAAAACATATTTCATGCAGCTATTTTTAGATTTTTCTTGCTAAACACGCCATTGAGACTGTGATATCCTAACCTTTAATCAGTGCAAACCTCAACCCGATACGAGCTACAAATGAAATCATACCCACCGCCGTTCATCACACAACAAGCCGACACAATTTTGATGCCCGGTGCAGGTTGAAACTGGATCATTAATGAAAATGATAAATATGAGAATAAAGATTGAAAAACAGCTCCGTCCTCTGAAAATAATCAACCAGAAAAACCCGCGGCTCCCCATAATGCATCCATACTTTTTGCTGAAATTTTAAGAATCAAACTTTCTGGTTAAGGAGAATGAAGGTGATATGTTTTTCTTTTCCAAAGTGAAATTGGAAAACGTCATCCAGATGATATTGCACCAATGCTACTTTTTAGCTAGCAATGAAGCATTTATTGAGACAATGCATTAATGGATCATTTAATGCGTATTTAACGTTAAGCTGTTTGTAGAAATATAGTAATGCATCATAACATGTTTAATGTATAGGTAATGCTACATAGCATGGGAGTTGTTGAAAAAATGTGATATGGTATTACTGTTACTGATAGTCGGTCGAATTAGTGTTATGATATAATGCTTGTGGTTACTTGGGTAAATATCACTTCGTCGTTCGCCATATGCCACCCGATATTGACATGTTGTTTTGACGTGCAATTAGATGCCACATAGCGGCTACAAAACTGACAGATTTGCTTTTTGCTAGTTGCTTATTGTCATTTGGCGATTCCTTTTAAATTGACTGTTGCGAAATTTTACACACGCTGAGATGCAAGCTTGAATGGCTGTGTCTGTACGTTATACCTTATGTCAGAAGTACGCTATATGGCGCATCTGATGCGCTATATGGTGCATCTGATGCGCTATACAACGCGCTTCTTCCGACATTAGGTGTGACGTATGGATTGATTGTCTCTAGTCGATAAATTCGGTTTTCAACTGAAACGATACTAAGAGAAACCACCTCGGTAACAACATTTGTTTATCACGAGGATTTATCAAGGCGCAGCTACAATGGTGAGCGCAACAGCTTTTGACAGTTAATCCATATATTTTATGTCATACGCTGCCACAATGCGCCGTTGCGCTACCCATTCTAGCTGGGCCTTCACGAGCGTCAAGGTCGGTATCGTGTTCGAAAGAAATTTCCTTTTCTATCCCAAACCCATGTGAAATTTCGTTTACTGAAACGGAAAATTAAAGATTCGAAAAGAATTTCCTGCAGTAGTATCAACAATCAATATGTAACTAGCGATTTGAAATTGGTTCACTGTTGTAGAACCCCTTGGTCCGAATTACACCTTGAAGCCAGCACCTTGTTATACATATTTGCGCCTTTGTTTTGATTTGCTGTGTTATTTTGACAGAGTATTTGAGAGTGTGTTCATGTGAGTTCATTATAAGGGGTGCATTATTGAGCTTGGGACCGAGCTTGGGACGATGTTCTAGTACTGACTGAGCCAAGAAAAAAATCGTTTTTGTATGGGACCTACTGGTCTTAGAGTTAGTCTATGGTAGTATCAACAATCAATATGTAACTAGCGATTTGAAATTGGTTCACTGTTGTAGAACCCCTTGGTCCGAATTACACCTTGAAGCCAGCACCTTGTTATACATATTTGCGCCTTTGTTTTGATTTGCTGTGTTATTTTGACAGAGTATTTGAGAGTGTGTTCATGTGAGTTCATTATAAGGGGTGCATTATTGAGCTTGGGACCGAGCTTGGGACGATGTTCTAGTACTGACTGAGCCAAGAAAAAAATCGTTTTTGTATGGGACCTACTGGTCTTAGAGTTAGTCTATGGTAATATTGAACAAAATTCCGTAACCTCTTTACTTTTTAGGTCGATACTGGCCTTCAGGATTTATTTATGAACACACAAGAGCATTTGGTGTAAGGAACTCAAACATCCAGATACTAATAAATTCATTAGTGTGAAAAAATAAACATTAAATTTGTTAGTCATTGACATATATGCATACGCCTGGGGGTTTCTTAATCGCTGATAGTTAAAAAGTCGTTTTCAAACAAACAAGTTTGATTTTTCAAACAAACAAGTTTGATTTTTCAAACAAACGAATATGATTTTGAAAACAAAAATAGAAAGACAGATTTAAACGTCAATTTTTCAAAACTCTCAGCACCCTCAAGGAAAGTAGTATCACCATCATATTAGGGAAATGTGGTCTTTGTGTTGGTGGTCTTATGGCCCAAACACAATGATAACAGAAGATGAAGATGAACGGTTAGTTTACATGAAAGTGCTAATGGTTTCAAGTATTTAACGGTTGAATCTTTTTTCCCCTCTTGTTTTACAAAATCAGATACATCTGTTTGAAAATGTACTCGAGAAATAATCATTTTTATCATTCACGTTATTTACCCAATTAACAACATAATAGCATCGAAACATAGGGCATGTGCACAACGTCTAGTGCATCATTGAAGTTGGGTTATAGCGGAAAACAGCCCCACTAAGATCGAACTATAGGTCGATCTAAGTGGGGCCCTTTTTAGCTTTAACCCAACTTCAATGATACACGTTGTGCATATGTCCTATTTTTTTATAGTCTCAAATATTATAAAATTTAAAAATTGAAACAAGCTGCGCTTTCCTCCAAGAATGTTACGGATACGCTTGGTTAACTTGTTTTTATAATAATTGTTTTATTGTATGAGGTTCCCTCTGATGGGTATTTTTTACCCATTGCATGATTGAGAAATTCCCCCATTTTATGAAAGATAAGAATGCTATTTGAACATGGGTGTTTTTTTTTTGGCCATTAATGGAGTTTTCCCAAACAACCGTCTAGTGCTTTAGCGATGAAGAACTGTAATGAAATATTATGGTTTCAGTTGGAAACCAAATTTATCGACTAGCGAGCAAGGGTGAGTCACTTAGAACGGTGTGCCAGACACGCCGTAGTAGAAAATCTTCCACCATAACGAAACATGTGTGGAACTTTTGTGGCACACTGTTGGCAGTTGTCCTTTTCGAAGATATAACCTGGCAACCCTATAAAATTGAAGTTGTAAGTTTGTGGTGTTGTTTACGCAGAAAATCTAGATAAATTTTAAGTGGAGGAGTGATGTGCCTCCTGGATCTCGACAATATCATATGTAAAAAAGGTATCAATTCCACAACCGTCACGTCCATCGTCGTCATGCTGTTTGACGAAGATGTTGAATAGCACTTACGTGTATTGAATGAGATAATTTTGCTGCATTTTGATTTAAATATAGGGTATTCAAGATCAATTCATGATTTAGTCTCACATTCACTTTCTTTTACCAGAGATATTAAATACTCAGCTTCTGATGCAAATGTTTCTGAGGGCTGTGGAAAGTTCCGAGTGAAGGCACTATGCCTTATTTGCTAAATGAATGAACAAAGATCGAGGTTTTCGTTTTCGATGGACGAGAGAAGAAACTGGCACATTTACACACTGAAAATAAATCAATAATTTTTATTATTAAAATTGGCACTTAAATTGGTAAATTTTTGCATCCAATTGAAATCATGTGAGTCAGTATGATTTTCATTTGCCGCACATAATTTTTAACACCCGTCACTTAATACACAGGTTCGTTTCCAATGAGACTGATATGGTCCGCACATATTTTTCAATGGAGCGAGAAATGTCATTAAAGTGTATTTTCACTTTGCCCTATTCTATCCATCTTCGCACTTAAAACGAATTAAAAAACCGGGTGTGAATAACAATCAGCAGAAATCTAATTTGAAAAACAAAGCGTCAGGCCTATCAAAAGCGATTGTTCAGAATGGGAAAGGTGAGAGGAAATTCGTATTCGATTGCCGGGAGAAACGTGTTTTGTTTACGTCGAATTTTTTTACAAAATTACAGCATCCGTTGAAGAAAATTTTGTGCTTGAACCGGAATCCCCCAAGGTCGTCAAGAAGGAGAAAAACGTAAGATCCAGGAAGCCGGTAAGTTATTTACGAAAGCATGAATATTCTTGATTTTTGATCGATTTGTTTTTATAGTTGTGACGCGTCCGAAGCAAAGCGATGATGAAGAAAATGGTCAACCCGAGGAAGATGGTGATGCTGAAGAACAAGAAGCGTCTCGGGTTGGAAGCAGCAGTGCATACGAAATACTGCTCGGCAATCAGGAATTCGATTCGCTTCGTGGTAAAGTGTCGGACAATACGTTGAAGGCGATCGCAGAAATGGGATTCACAAAAATGACCGACATTCAAGCTAAAAGCAATTCCGCCGCTGCTTGAGGGCGTGATTTGATTGGTTCTGCCAAGACTGGCTGTGGTAAAACGTTGGCGTTTTTAATTCCGGTTAGTGGAGTTGCAGTTCAAACCACAAAATGCATGTAATAAAACGAAATAATAAAATAAATTTTATGATAAAATACAATCCATGCGCTTTTTCACATAAAACGTATTACAAAACTCAGTTGAATTTTGCTAGGACAATTTAATGCAATCCATGTACACTATAATTAATATCTATTCAGTTGTTGCACTTAAAGGCTATATTTATTGCACATATGGTCAACTACTCTATGGATCATGAAAAGTATTTGACCACATTTAATAAAAAATAAGTGCAGCACCGATACAGAGCAATAACTTTGCACTTTGCCCAAATCTATAGGTGATTGCACTTAAATATAAGGTGCATTGTTTTTTGAGTGCAGCATGACCAGGCAAAGCAAAAACCTTCATTCTCGAATGCCAGAATGCTCTTGAAGGAAATAACGTCAAACATTGCCGACACACCAACATCAAGTATAACTAGTCACCCTCCTACTACAACGCAGTTCGTAAGCCTAAACAATGCCGGCAGAGGAACATCTTTAGAGACTACTAATCAGAGGAGAGTTGCGTCGCGTTCATAGTTTTCGCAGGCGTACGAAGACTGCAGATAAAGTTGACAAATCAACTACCAGCGATTAGCTTCTTGAGCTCCATGTGTTATCAACACAATAGTATTAAAACGTAATTTCCGCCACAAAAACCCTGACTTACACCCCGTTCACACTACTACTTATATTACGTGATATAGACTATCTTGATATCAGCATAGTATACGTCTAGTTTTCACTGGAAATAATGTGCATGGCATTTGATATCAAGATACTCTATATCACGTAATATAGGTTGTAATGTGAACGGGGTGTGAAGACCAAATCACCAAAATTTGGCAATGCAAAACAAAACAATCCAAACCAAACCATAACGGCTAAACTGCAAAGTTACCGTGACACACATGGGCACCTATTGGCACCATGATCAAAACATCAGGGTTCATCGTATCGTATAGAGGCACACTAAAAAAAATCGGCACAAGTAATTTTGTGGTGAGCGACTCACCCCTTGCTAGCGACAATCGATTTTATAGTACGTCCACACTACAGCTTATATTACGTGATATACGAGGGGCGAATCACTCATGCATTTTCGATTCAGCCTAACGTATTGAGAAGTGCATTGAGGCATTTTTCGAACATTTTTCAACGCATTGACGCACTTTAGTACGCATTCATTGCACAATTTTGAGCGCATTTGAATTAATCGTGCACTTTTTAGCGCATTGAATGCGCTGGTGTACTTTTCAACGCATTTTTCCCAAATTTCTACTCATTTTCGATTCAGTTATATATGTAATGATTTGCCCCTCGGTGATATACACACTTAATTATTTTTACCGGGCTCGGTTAACAAATTACCGATTTCTCAACAGCTGAGCTCTCGGTGGTCACCTCGGTAATCAATTTAAACTACTGATTCCTCGGTACTGCATAACTTTAGCGATATGTCAAAAATTACCGAACTGATCTTCAAAATTAACTGAACAATCTTTAAAAAAAAACCGAACATGTCGCCACACCAATATGTTCAATTACCGAGAACCTTTGTATTATTTTAACAGTTTTTTTGTAATTTATTACCGAAAAATTCGTAAAATTAGTGAGGAATATCTGCAAACTATCGAATGACATGTTAATTTATGGCTTCATTTTTTGCGGTGATAATAAAAAATAAGCTCATAGGCTGGACACTTGTTCTGAGTTCAATTTTTATTCGTTCCAATAAACTTCATATCGGATTCGGATGATTCTCCTCAATCATAACAGTTTCGAAAGTTTGGTCACCATTGAGACTCTCTTCACTCAAATCAAGTTTTTTAAGCGTAAAGTTGCTGAAGGATGCCCAAGTAACCACAAGCATTATATTATTGCACTTATTCAAGCCAAAATCAACATCGGTAATGCGGGATCGCATCAATTCAACAGTTGTCATGTAATAAAGCGTTAGATTAGCTTAAAAATGTAGTGATGCATTACCAATGCAGTAATGCTACTTTAGCAATGTCTTATGGCATTACAAAAGTTATAGCATTAGTTCGATCTTAGTGGGGCCCTTTTCAGCTTTAATCCAACTTCAATGATGCACTAGACGTAATACATATGCCCTATATATGCATGCTATTACAGCCTCGTGGTTACTTGGGTGCTTTTCCACCCGGGAAAAGTACAGTCAAAAAATGGAGCATCGGGCAAAAAATTTCCATTTCGGATGTGCCATCCAATGTGATGGCTCAATCCATCCAAATAACCCGAGACAGGACGATGACAGAAGCAGCAAACGATCGCATCAACCATTTTCTGTAGTTTCAAATATATAAATAAAAATAAATCATAAGTTAACTTACTACACACAAAAAAGGAATATTGTTTTATTAAATGTTAAGCGCTTTATTTCTAAAAAGTGTTTATTTTTCATTGAATTGAAAGTAAAATCATCTACTATGAAAGTTATGCGTTTGATTTAAAAGTATATTTTTTCGGTTCAGTGTGTTAATTTAAAAGTGTGTTCTTTTACTATGAAAATTGTAGAACTGTCAAATCCACCAACACAAAGCAAGTCATCGTTCTCGTCGTCATTGTCGTCGTCGAATGGAATTTTTAACTACTGTTGTCCGCGACCGTGTCTTCTGCGTTGTTCGTTGCTCCCGTCCCGTCCCGTGTTTTGTAAAAATTTCAACAAAATACTCCATGATTTTTGGCATAATCGACAAAATACAAAAAAACCCGGTCTCTTTAAAAAGTAACATAAATTCATCTGAAAATAAAAATCTTTTTATGTTAGAACTATTTATTATTTTAATCTAAACAGCAAACATTTATTATTTCTAGTTGAAAGTTCATTTTGAAATTAAAATAATTTGCTTTCATTTTTAAAGATGCCTAGGTGTGGATTTGACAGTTCTACAATTTATCTGAAAAGAAAACTTTTAAAGTTAAAACTATTTTTTATTTCAATCTTAACAGCTAACTTTCATTTCAATTGCATCACACTTTCTGGATGAAAGTTTGTTTCGGAATAAAAATAATTTTCTTTTATTTTCAACGATGCTACGGTTTCGATTTGACAGTTCTACAATTTGTTTTAAAAATTTCAACTTTTAAATGTAGAGCAGCTAAATTTTAAATTGACGGTTTGGAGGTTTTTGTTTGGAAAGTAAACCGCTTTCTACGAAAAAGAACCAACGCAACTTTTCAATTTTGGCAATGGTTTTTTTAATTCTAATAATCATTATTCTTTGTGTGTATACATTTCAGCAATGCCACTGTCCACTTCAACAAGCGAGTTTAAAATTAGCTCCATTTAGAAATCAGCAAAAAATTTTGCTCGGGGAAAAACACGCGTTTAGTTAGAAGCGTTCACTTGATAACTGAAATTTATTTAAAAAAATGGCGTCATATAGTACGTTGAATAAGTCATCCGCAAACTAAGAGTTTGGAATAATATTGACGATAGCTCGGTAAAACGTATTTTTTTTGCTGAATTTTCGCTACACAGAATAACTGAGTTGGCAAAAAGTACCGAGTTTTTTTTTAAACCGAGGTAATTCGGTTATATGTATTACCGACATCTTTTTTTTATTATGTTTTACAGAAAAATCACTAATAATATTTACAGAAATCAGTAAATATTGTACAAAAAAACCGTTCTCTCAGTATAAATTCATTTTTACAGAATAAAATCAGCAAAAAATATTACCGAGCTGAAATTATGGATTTAAGTGTGTAGAGTACTATTATTCTCGTTTTGTTTGTTATACCTATGTCGGAAGAAGTCTCGCGCTGCTTCTGACATTTGGTTCGACCTGGGGACCTCTAAATCCATATTCAAGATGTTCAAAAAATCCCACGCTAGCGAATCAATCTTTAAAAAATCTTGTTTCGACTTGTGAATCTCAATCCATCAACTTGCATCGTGTTGCATCGTTTTGCAGTAAATCTTTAAAATCTTCATACAAATCTTTAAAATCTTCTTTCTATCTACTAAGCGTGCACACATCGCACAAAAGTAAAACAAACAAAAAATCTGCATCTGAGATAGAGTCGCGCCCCCTGGGTTCGACCTACATGCTCAGATGAGAATACCTAAAATTAGGTGTTTATTTTACCTAAAATTAGGTTATGTTGATAGTACCCAAAATATAGGTAACATCAAACCGTAATAAACAATTTTTTTTACTGACATTTGGATAATGTTTCTTTTCAAATACTAGACGTTATTATTTACCTAAAATTGAAAAAAAATTCGTCACTAAAGCAACGTGGTTGCCATAACTTTATTAGTGGACATGTAATTATTTACCATATTAATCTTTCAAGAAATAGAAATCATGCATATCCCAATATTTTATGCATTTTTTTTCATTGTTTTATTTGATTCTAGTTCCGACGGATGCTTATGGACCAACTTGAATTCCTAGGTGCAATCCGGTGCCACCCTGCAGCGAACAAATAAACGTGTCAAAATGTTGGGTTGATGCAAAAAAATGTTACTGTAATAAATACATTATCAATACATTTTTTCTGAATATTTGAGAGTGTGTTCGTGTGAGTTCATTATAAGGAGCGCATTATTAAGCTTGAGACCGAGCTTGGGACCGATGTGCTAATACTGACTGAGCCAACACTCAGCCAAATAATCTTAAGAATTTCATAAGGTTGAACTTATGAACGATGCTATGGAATTTCATAAGGCTGACTTATGAAAGGATTTTGTTTCGCACGACGTTGTTCTTGTACGCCTTTAAGCTTTACTGATTGCAAGTGTTGATTTTTACTAGAGGCTAGTCACTGGTTCCATAACCTCAACGTTCAAGGGTCGAATCCGGGTTGCTCCACCCGCATAACGAAAAACAGTGTGCTATATAGTCGAAATTGTATTTCGAATATAAGATATATTATCACATTTTATGTTATTGTTATCGAATAGTTTAATCTCATTTTTACCATACGACCTCTACATTAACACATATTGTTATTGTTTGCCATATTGTCATTGAAAGGTTTATTATTGTCTGCACTCGGTCTGGATTATATACTAACTTTTTGACATAGAGTACAGCTAAAATTTTGTTCGTGAAAATTGCCATTTTTTTATGGTAACCTAACTTAACCGCCTATTCAACATATTGTTATTTGGCCTTTTACCATCTGATATATTGTTGAAACTATAGTGGAGATTGTTAGTTTATAGTTGTCAACTATAAGTGTAAATGACGTAACAATAATGGATGCGATCCCCAACAATAAGTTGAATAGTTCAGTAATGGTTTGTGATTATGCGGGCATATTTTTATTTTTTCGACATCATTATATTTCATAAGATAAATTTATGAAACTCATACTGATTTCTCATAGCAAATGATCGTAATGCAATCTTATGAATATCGAAAGTTTATTTCGCTGAGTGAAGCAATAATCGTATTTGTTCGGGACCTACTGGTCTTAGAGTTAGTCTATGGTAAAATTGATAGATCATTTCACGGAATGTGTTAAGCTCACTTTTTTGAGAGTTCAGGAAGCTTCTTGACAAGGTGCTGGAATTTGAACTGTTCAAACAAACATTTCAATTCGCTTTTTTCGGATTCTTCACAATTTTATCCAAGAAATGATGTTAAAATAAGCACTGGTGCGTGCACAGGTGTATGTTTTCCGGCAATTTTATTTCAATCGTAATAAATCTAGATCACAAAATCTCTAACCGATCTTACCGAATATATTCTGAGTCCACTTAAACAAGCTCCCTTAACTGTCAAAACAGCATTGATGACGCCATATTGTAGTTAGTCGACAATTCCGGTTTTCAACTGAAATGATAATATTTCTCGCTACCAATAAAAAGTATCAACAAAACTGACGGCGGTTTCCTTCAGCTGTCGGTTCCCTCGAACAGTTTGACGATGAAGGAAAAAGAAGAATAGCCAAACTAAAAAGAAAACAACGAAAAGTCTTGTGATGTGTCATCATTCTCCCTTTGCCCACTTCACTGACTGACGAACGAATCGAATCAGATTGAATTCAATATTCAGTAGAGATCCGAGAGAGTGTCCATAAGCTCGTACGCGATCGCGAATAAATTCATTATCTTGACCCTCTTCTTTTTCTCGTTTGGTTAGTAGTGCACTTTCTTTTGCTAATCAAATAATCGTCGCTTCGCTGAAAAGATTAGTGATTGGAAGTGCGAGCGGATAGTGTTCATGTAGGGTACGGGATATCGGTATCAGTGTCTGTATCGCCCTTGGAAGAAATCCGCCCCCGAACGTGAGTGGTTTGACCGAACGCGGGTGACTAATTTTTCCTTCTGTATAAAATTATATAGAGCGCGGAGAAGAAGAAAATTTGGAGCAAGTTGCGTGTGAAACGAGAAGACAGTGAAAATGTTCAGTTGGTTGAAACGGGAACCGAAAACGGAGGAGGTGGTCGAGAATGTGCTCGGAGAGCTGAAGAAAATCTACAAAAGCAAGCTACTTCCCTTGGAAGAGCACTACAACTTCCATGAATTTCATTCGCCTAAGCTGGAGGATCCAGATTTCGATGCAAAGCCAATGATCCTGCTGGTTGGCCAGTATTCGACTGGCAAGACAACCTTCATTCGGTATCTGCTGGAACGCGACTTTCCAGGTATTCGGATCGGTCCAGAACCCACGACGGATCGGTTCATTGCCGTTATGTTCGACGAGAAAGAGGGCGTGATTCCCGGCAATGCTCTGGTCGTAGATCCGAAAAAGCAATTCCGGCCACTAGGAAAATACGGAAATGCATTCCTGAATAGGTTCCAATGTTCTACTGTGCCTTCGCCGGTTTTGCGAGCTATCTCGATTGTTGATACTCCCGGTATTTTGTCTGGTGAGAAGCAGCGAGTTGACCGCGGTTACGATTTCACTGGCGTGTTGGAGTGGTTCGCTGAACGCGTGGACCGTATCATTCTGCTGTTCGATGCACATAAATTGGACATTTCGGATGAGTTCCGTCGTTCGATCGAAGCCCTCCGTGGCCATGACGACAAGATCCGGATAGTGTTAAACAAAGCGGACATGATCGATCACCAGCAGTTGATGCGAGTTTATGGAGCTCTTATGTGGTCTTTGGGTAAGGTTTTACAAACTCCAGAGGTGGCCCGTGTCTACATCGGTTCGTTCTGGGACCAACCTCTTCGCTACGACGTGAACCGTCGCTTGTTCGAAGATGAGGAACAGGATTTGTTCCGTGATTTGCAATCCCTCCCACGAAACGCCGCCCTCCGGAAGCTGAACGATCTCATCAAGCGAGCCTGTTTGGCCAAGGTCCATGCCTTTATTATTGCCGAACTGCGCAAGGATATGCCCTCAGTGTTCGGTAAGGACGGTAAAAAGAAGGACCTTATCAAAAACCTCGGCCAGGTGTACGATCGGATCCAAAAGGAGCACCAAATTTCACCCGGCGATTTTCCCGACATCAAAAAGATGCAGGAGGTGCTCGCCAATCAGGACTTTAACAAGTTCCACTCGCTGAGGATTCCGCTGTTGGAAGTGGTCGACCGAATGTTGGCAACCGACATCGCCCGGCTGATGAGCATGATTCCACACGAGGAAATGACCATGGTTTCGGAACCGCTAATCAAGGGTAAGTGCGTCCTTTTTCTTGGTAGTTTGTTAGCATTATCTGGCGCTAGCAAGCGTGCCATTATATAATGGGGGGAAATGAAGAAGCAGTTGACGACAGCGCACATCGATGAGCTGCTTGGCATGGAGGACAAACAAAAAAGGCAGATATGAAAGAGAGATCATTTTTATCTAATCTGCGAGGAAGCCGAATTTTTTCGCTTCAGAATGTTTTTTGTTCGGTCGGAGTATGAGGCGAAGCTTTACACGCGATAGTCTGGCTGCGATTCCGATGTGTGCTTGATAAAAGACAAATGCGTGTTCACGTTGTGGTAGAATTTTCAATGTTAGGTATCTTCAGTGTTCAAGGTGCAGCGCCGTTCGATAAGATATTATTTGTTTGAATGGTCAAAGTTGTAAGCCCAGATAAGAGTTTTGGAAAATGGGATTCTCGCTTCACAATAGCTCCAAGAGCAATCAGTTGAGTACATATTCAAATAAATGTGTTCAAACGTTTGAAATAGAGTTGGAAAACACGGCTCAACATGTTTCTCGCATTGTATATTACTCATCTCTTTCAAGGCAATCCTCGTGGCTTCAAAGAAATCCGAGTAGGGACCACTCAAGCACATTTCTTTCAATGTTTACATTTAAAAGTAATGTCCAAATTAGAGCTATGCTGAACCGCAGAGCATTGGCACCACATTACAGCGAGCCGACATTCCACAGAGGCATTTCGCATGTCCTCATTTGTTGAACGAGGTTAGAATTTTGAGAAGAACAAAGGGTGATCATCAATTGGTTGGCACCAAAAGTGTGTTCAATCGACGGGGTTTATAGTAATTCCAAATGCCACCACAAATAAAACGCTCTTAGCGCATAATAAGAGAGTTTTTGTACCTATAGTGGCCTAATAACCAGACGCTGCCTAAGGAGACATAATTCGAAAAACATTGACCAGGTCCAGAATAATATCTGTCGTTTCTGTAACATGGAACATGAAACCTATGAACATCTGCTCTCCAGTTGGGATGCAGCGCAGATTCGAACTTCTTTACAGTGGCTAAATGCTGTTGCAGAGCAGACGAATTAAAAACCAACTGGTTCGGTTTAACGATGGGAAATGACTTGTGAAAATTAATCATGTCCTTGTAACATGGTTGC